>JAYMFT010020532.1:0-31211 GCA_038088735.1 Panulirus argus
CACACACTCCCATATTGTATTGAGGTTTATCCTCCACTGGTTCCTCACACACTCCCATATTGTATTGAGGTTTATCCCCCACTGGTTCCTCACAACTTCCCATATTGTATTGAGGCTTATTCCAAACTGGTTCCTAACATATTGTATTAAGGTTTATCCCTTCACTGGTTCCCCACACACTCCCATATTGTATTGAGGTTTATCCCATAGAGGTTCTTCACACACTCCCATGTTGTATTGAGGTTTATCCCCCACTGGTTCCTCACACACTCTCATATTGTATTGAGGTTTATACCACATTGGTTCCTCACACACTCTAATATTGTATTGAGGTTTATCCCTGACTGGTTCCTCACACACTCCCATATTGTACTGAGGTTTATACCCCTCTGGATCCTCACACATTCCCATATTGTATTGAGATTTATCCCCGTACGGTTTCTCACACGCTCCCATATTGTATTAAGATTTATCCCCCAATGGTTCCTCATACACTCCCATATTGTACTGAGGTTTATACCCCTACTGTTTCCTCACGCACTCCTATATTGTATTCAGGTTTATATCCCACTGGTTCCTCACACACTCCCATATTGTATTGAGGTTCATCCCCCAATGGTTCCTTACACACGCCCTTATTGTACTGAGATATATCCACCACTGGTTCCTTACACACTCACATATTGTACTGATATTTATCCCCCAGTGTTTCCTCACACACTTTCATATTGTATTGAGGATTGGTTCCTATCACACTCCCATATTGTATAGAAGGTTTTCCCCCACTGGTTCCTCACACACTCCCATATTGTATTGAGGTTTTCCCCCACTGGTTCATCATACACTCCCATATTTTATTGAGCTTTATCCCCCAATCCCTTCCTCACACACTCCTATAATGTATTTAGGCTTATATCCCACTGGCTTTTCACACACTCCCATACTGTATTGAGGTTTATCCCCCACTGTTTCCTCACACACTCCCATATTGTAATAAGGTTTAGTCCCCACTGGCTCCTCACACACTCCCATATTGTATTGAGTATTATCAACCACTGGTTCCTCATATTTTCCCATATTGTAATAAGGTTTAGTCCCCACTGGTTCCTCACACACTCCCATATTGTATCGAGGTTTATTCCCCCATGGTTTCTCACACGCCTCCATACTGAATTTAGATTTACCCTCCAATGGTTCTTCATATACTCCCATATTGCATTGAGGTTTATCCCCCACTGGTTCCTCACACTCTCCCATATTGTATCCCCCAATGGTTCCATACACACTCCCATACTGTATTGAGGTTTATTCGCCACTTTTTCTTCAAACGCTCCCATATTTTATTTAGGTTTGTCCCCCACTGGTTCCTCACACACTCCCATATTGTATTGAGGTTTATGCCCCACTGGTTCCTCACTAACCCCCAAATTCTATTCAGGTTTATACCCCAGTTGTTTCACACACACTCCCTTATTGTATTGAGGTTTATCAACCACTATTTCCTCACACTCTCCCATATTGTATTGATATTTATTCCCCACTGGTTCCTAACACACTCCCATATTGTATTGAGGTTTATCCCTCCCTGGCTCTTCACACACTCCCATATTATATTGAGTTTTTTCCCCCACTGGTTCCTCACACACTCCCATATTGTATTGAGGTTTATACACTTCCTTTGTCACACACTCCCATATTATATTGATTCTTATCCCCCATTTGTTCCTCACACACTCCCATATCTTATTGAGGTTTATACCCCACGGGTTCCTCAAACACCCCCATATTGTATTGAGGCATATCCCTCACTGGTACCTCTCAAATTTCCATATTGTATTGACGTTTATACCCCACCGGTTCCTCACACACTCCCATATTGTACTGGTTCTTAACACATTCCCATATTGTATTGAGGTTTATCCCCCAATGGTTTCTTACACACTCCCATATTATATAGAGGTTAATCCCCCAATGCATCTACACACACTCCCATATTTTATTGAGGTTTATTCCCCACTCGTCCTTCACACACTCCCATATTGTATTGAGGTTTATCCCGCACTGCTCCCTAACACACTCCCATATTACATTGAGGTTTATGCCCCACTGGCTCCTCACACACTCCCATACTGTATTCAGGTTTATACCCCACTGGTTCCACACAGACTCCCATATTGTATTAAGGTTTATCCCCCACTACTTCCTCACACAATCCCATATTGTATTGAGGTTTATCCCCCTCTGGTTTCTCCCACACTCATATTCTATGAGGTTTATCATCTATTGGTCCCCCACACACTCCAATATTGTATTGAGGTATATCCCCAACCTGTTCCTCAAAACCTCCCATATTGTATTGAGGTTTATTCCCCACTGGTTCCTCACACACTTACATATATTATTGAGGTTTATCCCTTACTGGTTCCTCACACACTCCAATATCTTATTGAGGTTTATCCCCCACTGGTTCTTCACACACTCTCATAGTGTATTTAGGTTTTTCCCCCACTGATTCTTCACACACTCCCATATTGTATTGAGGTTTATCCCTCATTGGCTCCTCACACACTCCCAAAGTGTATTGAGGTTTATCGCGCACTGGTTCCTCACACACTCCCATATTGTATTGAGGTTTACACCCCATTGATTCCTCACACACTTACGTATTTTATTGAGGGATATCCCCTATTGTTTCTTACACGCTCCTATACTGTATTAAGATTTTCCCTCCGATGGCTCCTCACAAACTCCCATATTGTATTGAGGTTTATTTCCCACTTGTTCTTCACACACTCCCATAGTGTATTGAGGTTTTTTCCCCCACTGGTTCCTCACACACTCCCATATTGTAATGAAGTTTATACCCAATTGGTTCCTCACATACTCCCATGCTGTAATGAGGTTTATCCCCCACTGGTTCCTCACACACTCCCATATTGTATTGAGGTTTACACCCCTCTGGCTCCTCACACACTACCATATTGCACAGAGGTTTATCCCCTAGGGTTTCTCATATGCTCCCATACTGTTTTAAGATTTCTCCCCCATTTGCTCCTCATATACTCCCATATTGTATTGAGGTTTATCTCCTACTAGTTCATCACACTCTCCCAAATTGTATTGAGGTTTATCCTCGAATGGCTCCTGACACACTAAAATACTATACACACACTCTCATATTGTATTTAGGTTTATCCCCATTGATTCCTGACACACTCCCATATTGTACTGAGGTTTATACCACATTGGTTCCTTACACACTCTCATATTGTATTGAGGTTTATTCCCCACTGGTTCCCACACACTCCCATATTGTATTGAGGTTCCTCACACAATCCCATATTGTATTGAGATTTATCCCCGCACGGTTTCTCACACGCTCCCATATTGTATTAAGATTTATCCCCAGATTGTTCCTCACACACTCCCATATTGAACTGAGGTTTATATCCCACTGGTTCCTCACACACTCCTATCTTGTATTGAGGTTTATACCCCACTGGTTCCTCACAATTTCCCATACTGTGTTGAGATTTATCAACCCCTGGTTCCGCAACCACTCTCATATTGTATCGAGGTTTATCCCCCAATGCTTCCTTACATACGCTCTTATTGTACTGAGATATATCCACCACTGGTTTCTCGCACACTCACATATTGTATTGAGGTTTATTCCCAACTGTTTCCTCACACACTCCCATATTGTATTGCGGAATATTCCCCATTGGTTCCTATCACACTCCCATATTTTATAGAGAGTTATCCCCCACTGGTTCCTCACACACTCCCATATTGTATTGAGGTTTTTCCCCCAATGGTTCATCACACACTCCCATATTGTATTGAGGTTTATCCCCCACTCCGCTCCTCACACACGCCTATAATGTATTTAGGCTTATATCCAACTGGTTTATCACACACTCCCATATTGTATTGAGGTTTATCCCCCACTGTTTCCTCACACATTTCCATATTGTATTGAGTATTATCAACCACTGATTCCTCATACAGTCCCATATTGAATTGAGGTTTATCCCCGACTGGTTCCTCACGCACTCCAATATTGTATTGAGGTTTATCCCCCATGGTTTCTCACACGCTCCCATACTGTATTAAGATTTACCCCCAATGGTTCCTCATATACTCCCATATTGTATTGGGGTTTATCCCCCACTGGTCCCTCACACTCTCCCATATTGTATTGAGATTCATCCCCCAGTGGTTCCACACACACTCCCATACTGTACTGAGGCTTATTCGCCACTGTTTCTTGAAACACTCCCATATTTTATTTAGGTGTTTCCCCCACTGGTTCCTCACGCACTCCCATATTGTATTGAGGTTTATTGTATTGAGGTTTCTAACACGCTCCCAAATTGTATTCAGGTTTATACCCAACTGGTTTCACACGCATTCCCTTATTGTATTGAGGTTTATCAACCACTAGATCCTCACACACTCCCATATTGTATTGATGTTTATCCAACACTTGTTTCTCACACACTCTCATATTCTATTGAAGTTTATCACCCACTTGTTCCTCACACACTCCCATATTGTATTGAGGTTTATCCCCCACTGGTTCCTCTCACACTCCCATTTTGTATTAGGTTCATCCCCCAGTGGTTCTTCACAACTTCACATATTGTATTGAGGTTTACTCCGAAATGGTTCCTCACATACTTACATATTCAATTAAGGTTTATCCCTTACTGGTTCCTCATACACTTCCAAATTTTATTGAGGTTTATCCCCTACAGGATCCTCACACACTCCCATGTTGTACTGAGGTTTATCCCCCACTGGTTTCTCAAACACTCCCATATTGTATTGAGGGTTATTCTTCATTGATTCCTCACTCACTCCCATATTGTATTCAGGTTTATACCCCACTGGTTCCTCACACAATTCCATATTATAATGAGGTTTATCCCAGCATTGTTTCTCACATTCTCCCATATTGTATTAAGATTTATCCTCCAATGTTTTCTAACACACTCCCATATTGTAATGAGGTTTATACCCCACTGGTTCCTCACAAACTATTATATTGTACTGAGGTTTATACCCTACTGGTTCCTCACATACTCCCATATCGTGTTGATATTTACTCCCCAGTGGTTCCTCAAACACTTTCATATTTTATTGAGGTTTGTCACAAACTCCCATACTGTATCGAGGTTTATCCAAGACTGATTCCTCACACACTCCCATATTGTATTGAGGTTTATCCTCTAGTGTTTCCTCACGTCCTCCCATACTGTATTGATGTTTATTCCCCACGGTTCCTAACACACTCCCATATTGTATTCAGGTTTATCCCCCACTGGTTCTTCACATACTTCCATATCATATTGAGGTTTATCCCCCACTGGTTCCTCACACACTCCCATATTGTATTGAGGTTTATACACTATTCGTTCGTCACACACTCCCATATTATATTGAGGCTTATCCCCGACTTGTTCCTCACACACTCCCATATTTTATTGATGTTTATACCCCACTGTTTCCTCAAACACTCCCATATTGTATTGAAGCTTATCCCCCGCTGGTACCTCACACAATCCCATATTGTATTGACGTTTATACCACACCGGTTCCTCACACACTCCCATATTGTACTGAGGTTTATACCAAACTGGTTCTTCACACACTCCCATATTAAATTGAGGTTTATCCCCCAATGGTTCCTCACACACTCCCATGTTGTATTGAGGTTGATCCCCCAATGTCTCCACACACACTCCCATATTGTATTGAGGTTTATCCCCCACTCGTTCTTCACACACTACCATATTGTACTGAGGTTTATCCCGCGCTAGTTCCTCACACACTCCCATATTTCATTGAGGTTTATGCCCCACTGGTTCCTCAAACACTTACATATTGTATTCAGTTTTATACCCCACTGGTTCCACACAGACTTCCATATTGTTTTAAAGTTTATCCCCTACTACTTCCTCATACAATCCCATATTGTATTTAGGTTTATCCCCCTTTAGTTTCTTCCACACTCTCATATTCTATGAGGTTTATCTACTACTGGTTCCTCACACACTACCACATTGTATTGAAGTTTATCCTCCACTGGTTCCTCACACACTCCAATATTGTATTGAGGTTTATCCCCCACCTGTTCCTCACAACCTCCCATATTGTATTGAGGGTTATTTCCCACTGGTTCCTCATATACTTACATATTGTATTGAAGTTTATCCCATACTGGTTCCTCACAAACTCCCATAGTGTATTGAGGTTTTTTCCCCCACTGGTTCCTCACACACTCCCATTTTGTATTGAGGTTTTTACCTCATTTGTTCCTCACACACTCCCAAAGTGTATTGAGGTTTATCCCCCACTGATTCCTTACACACTCCCATATTGTACTGACGTTTACACCCCATTGGTTCCTCACACACTCACATATTTTATTGAGGGATAACCCCCATGGTTTCTTACACGCTCCTATACTGTATTAAGATTTACCCCCCCCCACCCAATGGCTCCTCACCTACTCCCATATTGTAATGAGGTTTATTCTCCACTAGTTCTTCACACACTCCCATAGTGTTCTGAGGTTTTTCCCCCACTGGTTCTTCACACACTCCCATATTGTGTTGAGGTTTATACCCAATCGGTTCCTCACTTACCCCAAAACTGTATTGATGTTTATCCCCCTCTGGTTCCTCACACACTCCCATATTGTATTGTGGTTTACACCCCACTGGTTCCTCAAACACTCCCATATTGCATTGAGGTTTATACCCCAGGGTTTCTCATATGCTGCCATACTGTATTAAGATTTACCCCCAATTGGTTCCTCATATACTCCCATATTGTATTGAGGTTTATCCCTCACTGGTTCCTCACACTCTCCCAGGTTGTATTGAGGTTTATCCCCCAATGGTTCCTCACACTCTCCCATACTATATTGAGCTTTAACTCACAATGTATCTTCACACACTCCCATATTTTATTTAGATTTGTCCCCCACTGGTTCCTCACGCACTCCCCTATTGTATTGAGGTTTATGCCCCACTGGTTCCTCACACACTCCCATACTATATTGATCTTTAATCCCCACTGTATCTTCACACACTCCCATATTTTATTTAGGTTTGTCCCCCACTGGTTCCTCACGTACTCCCATAGTGTATTAAGGTTTATGCCCCACTGGTTAATCACACACTCCCAAATTGTATTCAGGTTTATACCACACTTGTTCCACACACCCTCCCATATTGTAGTGAGGTTTACCCCCACTAGTTCCTCACACACTCCCATATTGTATTGAAGTTAATCCCCTACCGGTTTATCGCACACTCCCATATTGTACTGAGTTTGATTCCCCACTGGTTCCTCACACACTCCCATATTGTAATGATAATTATCCAACACTGGTTTCTCACACACTCCCATATTCTATTGAGGTTTATCCCCCACTGGTTCGTCACACACTCCAATATTGTATTGAAGTTTTTCCCCCAATGGTTCCTCATACACTCCCATATTCTATTGTGGGTTATCCCCCACTGGTTCCTCACATCTTCACATATTGTATTGAGGTTTATTCCAAACTGGTTCCTCCCATACTTACATACTGCATTAAGGTTTATCCCTTACTAGTTCCTCACACACTCCCATATTATATTGAGGTTTACCCACAGAGGTTCCTCACACACTCCCATGTTGTATTGCGGTTTTCCCCCCACTGGTTCCTCACACTCCAATATTGTAAGGAGGTTTATACCCCATTGGTTCCTCACACACTCCCAAAGTGTATTGAGGTTTATCCCCTACTGGGTCCTCACACACTCCCACATTGTATTGAGGTTTTGCACCCCACTGGTTCCTCACACACTCCCATATTGAATTTAGGTTTATCCCCTTTGGTTTCTCACATGCTCCCATAGTGTATTAAGATTTACCCCCCAATGGTTCCTTATATACTCCCATTTTGTATGGAGGTTTATCACCAACTGGTTCCTGAAACTCTCCCATATTGTATTGAGGAATATTCCACAATGGTTCCCCACACACTGTACTGAGGTTTATTCCCCACTGTTTCTTCACACACTACCATATTTGATTTAGGTTTGTCCCTCACTGGTTCCTCACACACTCCCATATTGTACTGAGGTTTATGCCCCAATGGTCCCTCACATAGTCCCAAATTGCATTCAGGATTATACCCCACTGGTTCCACACACACTCCCATATTGTATTGAGGTTTATCCCCTATTAGTTCCTTACACACTCCCATATTGTAATGAAGTTAATCCCCCACTGGTTCATCACACTCTCCAATATTGTATTGAAGTTAATCCAAAACTGTTTTCACACACACTCTCATATTCTATTGAGGTTTATCCCCCACTGGCTTCTCACAACTTCACATATTGAATTGAGGTTTATTCCAAACTGGTTCCTCACGCACTCCTATATTGTATTCAGGTTTATACCCCACTGGTTCCTCACACACTCCCATATTGTGTTGAGATTTATCTACCACTGGCGCCGCAACCACTCTCATATTGTATTGAGGTTTATTCCCGAATGGTTCCTTACACACGCCCTCATTGTACTGAGATACATCCACCACTGGTTCCTCACACCTTCACATATTGTACTGAGGTTTATCCCCCACTGTTTCCTCACACACTTCCATATTGTATTGAGGATTATTCCCCACTGGTTCCTATCACATTCCCATATTGTATTGAGGTTTATACCTCACTAGTTCCTCACACACTCCCATATTGTATTGAGGTTTTTCCCCCAATGGTTCATCACACAATCCCATATTATATTGAGGTTTATCCCCCACTCTGTTCCTCACACACTTCTATATTGTATTTAGGCTTATATCCCACTGATTTATCACAAGCTCCCATATTGTATTGAGGTTTATCCCCCACTGTTTCCTCATACACTCCCATATTGTAATGAGGTTTAATCCCCACTTGCTCCTCACACACTCCCATATCGTACTGAGGTTTATCCCCCAACGGGTTCCTCACACACTCCCATATTGTATTGAGGATTATCAACCACTGGTTCCTCATACACTCCCATATTGAACTGAGGTTTATCCCCCACTGGTTCCTCCCGAACTCCTATATTGTATTGAGGTTTATCCCCCATGGTTTCTCACACGCTCCCATTCTGTATTAAGATTTACCCCCCAATGGTTCCTCATATACTCCCATATTGTATTGAGGTTTATCCCCCACTGGTTCCTCACACTCTCCCATATTGCACTGAGGTTTATCCCCCAATGGTTCCTCACACACTCCCATACTGTATTGAGGTTTATTCGCCACTGTTTCTTCAAACACTCCCATATTTTATTTAGGTTTTTCACCCACTGGTTCCTCACACACTCCCATATTGTATTGAGGTTTATGCCCCACTGGTTCTTCACACACTCCCAAATTGTATTCAGGTTTATACCCCACTGGTTCCACACACTCCCATATTGCACTGAGGTTTATTAACCACTAGTTCCTCACACACTCCCATATTGTTCTGAGGTTTATCCAACATCCGTTTCTCACACACTCTCATATTCTATCAAAGTTTATCACCCAGTTTTTCCTCACGCACTCCCATATTGTATTGAGGTTTATCCCCACTGGTTTCTCACACACTCCCATATTGTATTGAGGTTTATCCCCCAGTGGTTCCTCACGACTTCACATATTGTATTGAGGTTTACTCCAAACTGGTTCCTCACATACATATTTTATTAAGGTTTATCCCTTAATGGTTCCTCACACACTCCCATATTTTATTGAGGTTTATCCCCCACAGGTTCCTCACACACTTCCACGTTGCACTGAGGTTTATCCCCCACTGGTTTCCTAAACACTCCCATATTGTATTGAGGGTTATACTCCATTGATTCCTCACTCACTCCCATATTGTATTGATGTTTATCCCCCATTTGTCCCTCAAACATTCCCATATTGTAATGAGGTTATACCCCACAGGTTACTCACACATTCCCCTATTATATTGAGGTTTATCCCCGCCTGGTTTCTCACACGCTCCCATATTGTATTAAGATTTATCCCCCAATGGTTCCTTATACACTCCCATATTGTATTGAGGTTTATACCCAACTGGTTCCTCACACACTATTATATTGTATTGATGTTTATACCCCACTGTTTCCTCACACACTCCCAAATTGTGTTGAGATTTATCCACCAGTGGTTCCTCAAACGCTCTCATATTTTATTGAGGTTTACCCCCCGGTTTTTCCTCACACACTTCCAAATTGTATTGAGGTTTATCCAAGATTGGGTCCTCACACACTCCCATAATGTATTGAAGTTTATCCCCCACTTTTTCTTCACACATTCCCATGTTGAACTGAGGTTTATCCCCCACTGGTACCTCACACATTCCCATATTATATTGAGGCTTATCCCTCACTGGTTCCTCACACACTCCCATATTGTATTGAGATTTATACACCATTCGTTCGTCACACACTCCCATATTATATTGAGGCTTATCCCCCACTTGTTCCTCACACACTCCCATATTATATTGAGGTTTATACCCCACTGGTTCCTCAAACACTCCCATATTGTATTGAAGCTTATCCCCCGCTGGTACCTCACACATTCCCATATTGAACTAACGTTTATATCTCACCGGTTCCTCACACATTCCCATATTGTATGGAGGTTTATACGAAACTGGTTCTTCACACACTCCAATATTGTATTGAGGTTTATCCCCCACCTGTTCCTCGCAACCTACCATATTGTATTGAGGTATATTCCTCACTGGTTCCTCATATACTTACATATTGTATTGAAGTTTATCCCTTACTGGTTCCTCACACACTCCCATATTTTATTGAGGTTTATCCCCCACTGGTTCTTCACACACTCATAGTGTATTGAGGTTTTTCCCCCACTGGTTCCACCCACACTCCCATATTGTATTGAGGTTTATACCTCATTGGTTCCTCACACACTCCCAAAGTGTACTGAGGTTTATCCCCCACTGATTCCTCACACACTCCCATATTGTACTGAGGTTTACACCCCATTGGTTCCTCACACACTCACATATTTTATTGAAGGATATCCCCCATGGTTTCTAACACGCTACTATACTGTATTAAGATTTACCTCCCGATGGCTTCTCACCTACTCCCATAGTGTATTGAGGTTTTTACCCCACATGTTCTTCACACACTCCCATATTGTGTTGAGGTTTATACCCAATTGGTTCCTCACAAACTCCCAAACTGTATTGAGGTTTATCACCCACTTGTTCCTCACACACTCCCATGTTTTATTGTGGTTTACACCCCACTGGTTCCTCACACACTCCCATATTGCATTGAGGTTTATCACCCAGGGTTTCTCTTATGCTGCCATACTGTATTAAGATTTACCCCCCATTGGTTCCTCATATACTCCCATATTGCACACTGGTTCCTCACACTCTCCCAGATTGTATTGAGGTTTATCCCCCAATGGTTCCTCACAAACTCCCATACTATATTGAGTTTCAGCCCCAACTGCATCTTCACACACTCCCATATTTTATTTAGGTTTGTCTTCCATTGGTTCCTAACGCACTCACATATTGTATTGAGGTTCATGCCCTACTGCTTAATCACAAACTCTCAAATTGTATTCAGGTTTATACCACACTTGTTCCACACACACTCCCATATTGTCTTGAGGTTTATCCCCCAATAGTTCCTCACACACTCCCATATTGTACTGAAGTTAATCCCCCACTGGTTTATCACACACTCCCATATTGTAATGAGTTTGATTCCCCACTGGTTCCTCACACGCTCCGATATTGTATTGATGTTTGTCCAACACTGGTTTCTCACACATTCCCATATTCTATTGAGGTTTATCCCCCACTGGTTCGTCACACACTCCCATATTGTATTGAAGTTTATCCCCCAATGGTTCCTTATACACTCTCATATTGTATTGTGGTTCCTCACAACTTCAGATATTGTATTGAGGTTTATTCCAAACTGGTTCCTCCCATACTTACATACTGCATTCAGGTTTATCCCTTACTAGCTCCTCACACACTCCCATATCATATTGAGGTTTACCCACAAAGGTTCCTCACACACTCCCATGTTGTATTGAGGTTTTCCCCCACTGGTTCCTCGTACACTTCAATATTGTAAGGAGGTTTATACCCCATTGGCTCCTCACACACTCCCAAAGTGTATTGAAGTTTATCCCCTACTGGTTCCTCACACTCTCCCATATTGTATTGAGGTTTACACCCCACTGGTTCCTCACACAGTCCCATATTGTATTTAGGATTATCCCCCTTGGTTTCTCATATGCTCCCATAGCGTATTAAAATTTACCCCCCAATGGTTCCTCATATACTCCCATTTTGTATTGAGGTTTATCACCCACTGGTTCCTCACACTCTCCCATATTGTATTGAGTAATATTCCACAATGGTTCCTCACACACTCCCATACTGTACTGAGGTTTATTCCCCACTGTTTCTTCACACACTACCATATTTGATTTAGGTTCGTCTCTCACTGGTTCCTCACACACTCTCATATTGTATTGAGGTTTATGCTCCAATGGTCCCTCACACAGTCCCAAATTGTATTCAGGTTTATACCCCAATGGTTCCATTCACACTCCCATATTGTATTGAGGTTTATTCCCTACTAGTTCCTTACACACTCCCATATTGTAATGAAGTTAATCCCCCACTAGTTCATCACACTCTCCAATATTGTATTGAGGTTTATCCAAAACTGTTTTCTCACACACTCTCATATTCTATTGAGGTTTATCCCCCATTGGCTCCTCACACACTCCCATATTGTATTGAGGTTTATCCTCTACTGGTTCCTCACACACTCCCATATGGTATGAAGGTTTATCCCCCACTGGTTCCTCACAACTTCACATATTGTATTGAGGTTTATTCCAAACTAGTTCCTAACATACTTACATATTGTATTAAGGTTTATCCTTTGATGGCTCCTCACAAACTCCCGTATTGTACTGACATTTATCCCACAGAGGTTCATTACACACTCCCATGTTGTATTGAGGTTTATCCCCCATTGGTTCCTCACACACTCCCATATTGTATTGAGGTTTATATCACATTGGTTCCTCACACACTCCCATATTGTATTGAAGTTTATTTCCCACTGGTTCCTCACACATTCTCATATTGTAATGAGATTTATCTCCGCACGGTTTCTCACACGCTCCTATATTGTATTAAGATTTATCCCCCAGTGGTTCCTCACACAGTACCATATTGTACTGGTTCCTAACACACTCCTATATTGTATTCATGTTTATACCCCACTGGTTCCTCACAAATCCTATATTGTATTCAGGTTTATACCCCATCGGTTCCTCACACACTCCCATATTGTGTTGAGATTTATCAACCACTGGTTCCGCAACCACTCTCATATTGTATTGAGGTTTAGCCCCCAATGGTTCCTTACACACGCCGTTATAGTACTGAGATATATCCACCACTGGTTCCTCACACCCTCACATAATGTATTGAGGTTTATCCCCACTGTTTCCTTACACACTCCCATATTGTACTGGGGATTATTCCCCACTGGTTCCTATCACACTCCCATATTGTATTGAGGTTTATACCCCACTGGTTCCTCACACAATCACATATTGTATTGAGGTTTTTCCCCCACTGGTTCATCACACACTCCCATATTGTATTGAGGTTTATCCCCCACTCTGTTCCTCACACACTCCAATATTAAATTTAGGCTTATATCCCAATGGTTTATGACAAACTCCCATAATGTATTTAGGTTTATCCCCCACTGTTTCCTCATACACTCCCAAATTGTAATGAGGTTTAGTCCCCACTGGCTCCTCACACACTCCCATATCGTATTGAGGTTTATCCCCCAACGAGTTCCTCACACACTCCCATATTGTATTGAGGATTATCAACCACTGGTTCCTCATACACCCCCATATTGAATTGAGGTTTATCCCCCACTGGTTCCTCACACACTCCCATATTGTATTGAGGTTTATCCCCCATGGTTTCTCACACTCTCCCATACTGTATTAAGATTTGCCCCCCAATGGTTCCTCATTTACTCCCATATTGTATTGAGGTTTATCCCCCACTCTTTCCTCACACTCTCCCATATTGTATTGAGGTTTATTCCCAACTGATTCCTCACACACTATTATATTTTATTGAGGTTTATACCCCACTGGTTCCTCACACACTCCCATATTGTATTGAGATTTACCTCCTAGTGGTTCCTCAAACACTCTCATATTTTCTTGAGGTTTATCCCCCACTTTTTCCTCACAAACTCCCATATTGTATTGAAGTTTATCCAAGATTGGTTCCTCATACACTCTCAAATTGTATTGAGGTTTATTCCCCACATTCCCATATTGTATTGAAGTTTTTCCCCCAATTTTTCTTCACACACTCCTATATTGAACTAAGGTATATGCCGCACTGGATCCTCACACACTCCCATATCATATTGAGGCTTATCCCCCACTGGTTCCTCACTCACTCCCATGTTGTATTAAGGTTTATACACCATTCCTTCGTCACACACTCCCGTATTATATTGAGGCTTATCCTTACTTGTTCCTTACACACTCCCATATTACAGTGAGGTTTATACCCCACTGGTTCCTCAAACACACCCATATTGTATTGAGGCTTATCTCCCGCTGGTGCCTCACACATTCCCATATTGTATTGACGTTTATACCTCACCGGTTCCTCACACATTCCCATATTGTATTGAGGTTTATACGAAACTGGTTCTTCACACACTTCCATATTGTATTGAGGTTTATCTCCCAATGGTTCCTCACACACTGTCATATTGTATTGAGGTTAATCACACAATGGTTCCACAAACACTCCCATATTGTATTGAGGTTTATCCCCCACTCGTTCTTTATACACTCCCATATTGTATTGAGGTTTATCCCGCAGTGATTCCTCACACACTCCCATATTTCATTGAGGTTTATGCCCCACTGGCTCCTCACACACTCCCATATTGTATTCAGGTTTATACCCCACTGGTTCCACACAGACTCCCATATTGTATTAAGGTTTATTCCCCACTACTTTCTCACATTATCCCATATTGTATTGAGGTTTTTCCCCCTCTGGTTTCTCCCACCCTCTCATATTCTATGAGGTTTATCCCCTATTGGTTTCAACTACAACCTCCGATATTGTATTGAAGTTTTATTCCCCACTGGTTCCTCATATACTTACATATTGAATTGAAGTTTATCCCATACCGGTTCCTCACACACTCCCATATTTTATTGAGGTTTATCCCCCACTGGTTCTTCACGCACTCTCCTTAATGTATTGAGGTTCTTCCCCCACTGGTTCCTCAAATACTCCCATATTGTATTGAGGTTTATACCTCATTGGTTCCTCACACACTCCGAAAGTGTATTGAGGTTTATCCCCCACTGATTCCTCACACACTCGCATATTTTATTGAGGGATATCCCCCGTGGTTTCTCACACGCTCCTATACTGTATAAAGATTTACCCCCCCAATGGCTCCTCACCTACTCCCATATTGTATTGAGGTTTATTCCCCACTAGTTCTTCACACACTCCCATAGTGTATTGTGGTTTTCCCCCACTGGTTCCCCACACACTCCCATATTGTATTGAGGTTTATACCTGATTGGTTCCTCACATACTCCCAAACTGTATTGACGTTTATTCCCCAGTGGTTCTTGAAACACTCTCATATTGTACTGAGGTTTACACCCCACTGGTTCCTCACACACTCCCATATTGCATTGTGGTTTATCCCCCAGGTTTTCTCATATGCTGCCATACTGTATTAAGATATACCCCCCATTGGTTCCTCATATACTCCCATATTTTATTGAGATTTATCCCCCACTGATTCCTCACACTCTCTCAAATTGTATTGAGGTTTATCCCCCAATGGTTCCTCACACACTCCCATACTATATTGAGCTTTAATCCCCACTGTATCTTGACACACTCCCACATTTTATTATTTCATTTAGGTTTGTCCCCCACTGGTTCCTCACACACTCCCATACTGTATTGAGGTTTATGCCCCACTGGTTAATGACACACTCCCAAATTGTATTCAGGTTTATACCACACTTGTTCCACACACACTCCCATATTGTATTGAGGTTTATCCCCCACTAGTTCTTCACACACTCCCATATTGTATTGAAGTTAATCCCCCACTGGTTTATCACACACTCCCATATTGTATTGAGTTTGATTCCCCACTGGTTCCTCACACAGTCCCATATTGTAATGATGTTTATCCAACACTGGTTTCTCACACACTCCCATATTCTATTGAGGTTTTTTCCCCCACTGGTTCGTCACACACTTCCATATTGTATTGAAGTTTATCCCCCACTGGTTCCTCATACACTCCATATTGTATTGAGGATTATCCCCCATTGGTTCCTCACAACTTCACATATTGTATTGAGGTTTATTCCAAACTGGTTTCTCAAATGCTTACATATTGCATTAAGGTTTATCCCTTACTAGTTCCTCACACACTCCCATATTGTATTGAAGTTTACCAACACAGGTTCCTTACACACTCTCATGTTGTACTGAGGTTTTTCCCCCACTGATTCCTCACACACTCCAATATTGTAAGGAGGTTTATACCCCATTGGTTCCTCACACACTCGCAAGTGTATTGAGGTTTATCCCCTACTGGTTCCTCACATATTCCCATATTGTTTTGAGGTTTACACCCCACTGGTTCCGCACACACTCCCATACTGTATATAGGTTTATGCCCCATGGTCTTTCACACGCTCCCATACTGTAGTAAGATTTACCCCCCAATGATTCCTCATATACTCCCATATTGCATTAAGGTTACTCATACTCTCCCATATTGTTTATAGGTTTATCCCACAATGGTTCCTCACACACTCGCATACTGTACTGAGGTCTATTCCCCATTGTTTCTTCACACACTAATATATTTGATTTAGGTTTGTCCTCCAATGGTTCCTCACACACTGCCATATTGTATTGAGGTGTATGCCCCAATAGTTCCTCACACAGTTACAAATTGTTTTCAGGTTTATACCCCACTGGCTCCACACACACTCCCATATTGTATTGAGGTTTATCCCCTACTAGTTCCTCACACACTCCCATATTGTATTGAAGTTAATCCCCCACTGGTTCACCACACTCTCCAGTATTGTATTGAGGTTTATCCAACACTGGTTTCTCACACACTCTCATATTCTATTGAGGTTTATCCCACACTGTTTCCCCACCTACTCCCATATTGTATTGAAGTTTATTTCCCACTTGTTCTTCACACACTCCCATAGTGTATTGAGGTTTTTCCCCAACTTGGGGATAAACCTCAATACAGTTTGAGAGTGTGAGGAACCAGTGGGGGATAAACCTCAATAAAATATGGGAGTATATGAGGAACCATTGGGGGATAATCTTAATACAGTATGGGAGCGTGTGAGAAATAATGGGGGATAAACCTCAATACAATATGGGATTGTGTGAGAAACCAGTGGGGAATAAACCTCAATTCAATATAGGAGTGTATGAGGAACCAGTGGTTGATATTACTCAATACAATATGGGAGTGTGTGAGGTACCCGTTGGGGGACAAACCTCAATACAATATGGGAGTGTGTGAGGAACCAATGCGGTATAAATCTCATTACAATATGTGAGTGTGTGATGAAACAGTGGGGGATAAACTTCAATACAATATGGGAGTGAATGATAAACCAGTGGGATATAAGCTTAAATACAATATAGGAGTGTGTGAGGAAGAGAGTGGGGGATAAACCCCAAAACAATATGGGAGTGTGTGAGGAACCAGTGGGGAAAAAAACTCAATACAATATGGGAGTGTGTCAGGAGCTAGTGGGAGATAAACCTCAATACAATATTGGAGTGTGATAGGAACCAGTGGGGAATAATCCTCAATACAATATGGGAGTTTGTGAGGAAACAGTGGGGATAAACCTCAATACAATATGTGAGTGCGTGAGGAACCAGTGGTGGATATATCTCAGTACTATAAGGGCGAGTGTAAGGAACCATTGGGGGATAAACATCAATACAATATGAGAGTGGTTGCGGAACCAGTGGTTGATAAATCTCAACACAGTATGGGAATGTGTGAGGAACCAGTGGAGTATAAATCTCAATACAATATAGGAGTGTGTAGGGAACCAGTGGGGTATAAACCTCAATACAATATGGGAGTGTGTGAGGAACAATCTGGGGATAAAAATTAATACAATATGGGAGCGTGTGAGAACCGTGCGGGGATAAATCTCAATACAATATGGGAATGTGTGAGGAACCAGTGGGGGATAAACCTCAATACAATATGAGAGTGTGTCACGAACCAATGCGGTATAAACCTCAGTACAATAAGGGAGTGTGTGAGGAACCAGTGGGGGATAAACCTCAATACAACATAGGAGTGTGTGAAAACCCTCTGTGGGATAAACCTCAATACAATATGAGAGTGTGTTGGGAACCAGTGGAGGATACACCTCAATACAATATGGGAGTGTGTGAAGAACCAGTGAGGGATAGACCTCAATAGAATATGAGAGTGTGTGAGGAACCGGTGTTGGATAAACCTCAATACAATATTGCAGAGTGTGATTATCCAGTGGGGGATTAACTTCAATACAATATGGGAGTGTGTGAGGAACTAGTAGGGGATAAACCTCAATACAATATGGGACTGTGTGTGGAACCAGTGGGGTATAAACCTGAATTCAATTTGGGACTGTATGAGGAACCATTGGGGCATAAACCTCAATACAATATTGGAGTGTGTGAGGAACCAGTGGGGGACAAACGTAATCAAATATGGTAGTGTGTGAAGAAACAGTGGAGAATAAACCTCAGTACAGTATGGGAGTGTGTGAGAAACCATTGTGGGATAAACCTCAATACTATATGGGAGAGTGTGAGGAACCAGTGGGTGATAAACCTCAGTACAATATGGGAGTATATGAGGAACCATTGGGGGGTAAATCTTAATACAGTATGGTAGCGTGTGAGAAACCATGGGGGATAAAACTAAATACAATATGGGAGTGTATGATGATCCAGTGGGAGGTAAACCTCAATACAATATGGGAGTGTTTGACGAACCAATGAAGGATAAACCTCAATAGAAACCAGTGTTGGATAAACATCAATACACTATGGAAGTGTGTGAAGAACCAGTGGGGAATCAAACTCAATTCAAAATGGAGTGTGTGATAAACCAGTGGGGGATTAACTTAAATACAATATGTGCGTGTGTGAGGAACTAGTGGAGGATAAACCTCAGTACAAGATGGTAGTATGTGTGGAACAAGTGGGGTATAAACCTGAATACAATTTGGGAGTATGTGATTAACCAGAGAGGCATACACCTCAATAAAATATGGGAGTTTGTGAAGATGCAGTGGGGATTAAAGCTCAATATAGTATGGGAGTGTATGAGGAACCATTGGGGGATAAACCTCAATACACTTTGGGAGTGTGAGGAACCAGTGGGAGATAAACCTCAATACAATATGGGAGTATATGAGGAACCAATGGGGGGTAAATCTTAATGCAGTATGGGAGCATATGAGAAACCCTGGGGGATAAACCTCAATGAAATATGGGATTGTGTGAGGAACCAGTGGGGTGTAAACCTCAATACAATATGGGAGTGTGTGAGGAACCAGCGGGGGATAAACCTCAATGCAGTTTGGGAGTGTGTGAAGAACCAATTGGGTATAAACCTCAATACAATATGGGAGTGTGTGAGGAACCAGTGGAGGAAAAACCTCAATACACTATGGGAGCGTGAGAAGAACAATATGGGAGTAGGTGAGGAACCAGTGTGGGACAAACCTCAATAGAATATGAGAGGGTATGAAGAACCAGTGTTGGATAAACCTCAATACAATATTGGAGAGTGTGGTGAACCAGTGGGGATTAACTTCAATACAATATGGGAGTGTGTGAGAACTAGCAGGGGATAAACCTCAATACAATATGGGAGTGTGTGTGGAACCAGTGGGGTATAAACCTGAATTCAATTTGGGACTGTTTGAGGAACCATTGGGGCATAAACCTCAATACAATATGGGAGTGTGTGAGGAACCAGTGGGGGACAAACGTAATCAAATATGGTAGTATGTGAAGAAACAGTGGGGAACAAACCTCAGTACAGTATGGGAGTGTGTTAGGAACCATTATGGGATAAACCTCAATACAATATGGGAGAGTGTGAGGAACCAATGGGTGATAAACCTCAGTACAATATGAGAGTATATGAGGAACCATTGGGGGGTAAATCTTAATACAGTATGGGAGCGTGTGAAAAACCATGGGGGATAAACCTCAATACAATATGGGAGTGTGTCAGGATCCAGTGGGGTGCAAGCCTCAATACAATATGGGAGTGTGTGAGGAACCAGTAGGGGATAAACCTCAATACACTCTGGCAGTGTGTAAGGAACCAATGACGTATAAACTTCAATACAATACTGGAGTGTGTGAGGAACAAGTGGGGGAAAAACCTCAATACAACATGGGAGTGTGTGAGGAACCTGTGTGGGTAAACCTCAATAAAATATGGGAGAGTGTGGAGAACTAGTAAGAGATAAACCTTAATAAAATATGTAAGTATGTAAGTAACCAGTTTGGAATAAACCTCAATACAATATGTGAAGTTGTGAGGAACCATTGGGGGATAACACTCACTACAATATGGGAGTGCATGAGGAACCAGTGGGGGATTAACCTCAATACAATATGGGAGTGTATGACAAACCAGTGGGGGATAAACCTCAATACAATATGTGATTGTGTTAGAAACCAGTGTTAGGTAAAACTTCAATACAATATGTAAGAGTGTGAGGAACTAGTGGGGGATAAACCTCAATACAATATGGGAGTGTGTGTGGAACAAGTGGGGTATAAACCTGAATACAATTTGGGAGTGTATGATTAACCAGTGGGGTATAATCCTCAATACAATATGGGAGTGTGTGAGGAACCAGTGGGGGACAAACCTAAATAAAATATGGGAGTGTGTGAAAGTACAGTGGAGATTAAAGCTCAATTTAGTATGCAAGTGTGTGAGGAACCATTGGGGGATAAACCTCAATACAATTTGGAAGAGTGTGAGGAAACAGTGGGGGATAAACCACAATTCAATATGGAAGTATATGACGAACCAATGGGGGGTAAATCTTAATACAGTATGGGAGCACATGAGAAACCCTGGGGGGTAAACCTCAAAGAAATAAGGGAGTGTGAGGAGCCAGTGGGGTGTAAACCTCATTACAAAATGGGAGTGTGTGAGGAACCAGTGGGGGATAAACCTCAATTCAGTTTGGGAGTATGTGAGGAACCAATTGGGTATAAACCTCAATTCAATATGGGAGTGTGTGAGGAACCAGTGAGGGAAAAACCTCAATACACTATGGGAGTGTGTGAAGAACTAGTGGGAAATAAAACTCAATACAATATGGGAGTAGGTGAGGAGCCATTGGGGGGTAAATCTTAATACAGTATAGGAGCGTGTGAGAAACCATGGGGGATATCCTTCAATAAAATATGTGAGTGTGTGAAAAACCAATGGGGTGTAAACCTCAAAACAATATGGGAGTGTGTGAGGAACAATTGGGGGATAAACCTCAGTACACTTTGGATGTGTGTGAGGAGCCAGTGAGGTATAAACCTCAATACAATATGGGAGTGTGTGAGGAACCAGTGGGGGAAAACCTCAATACACTATAAGAGTGTGTGAAGAACCAGTGGGGGATAAACCTCAATAAGATAGGGGAGTGTGTGAGAAACCAGTAAGGGATAAACCTCAATACAATATGTAAGTATGTGAGGAGCCAGTGGGGAATAAACCCCAATACAATATGGGAGGTTCTCAGGAACAGGTGGGGGATAAACCTTGACACAATATTGGAGTGTGTGAGGAACCAATGGAGGATTAACTTCAATACAATATGGGAGTGTGTGAGGAGCCAGTAGGTGATAAACCTCATAGAATATGAGTGTGGGAGAAACCACAGGGGGATAAACCTCAACACAATATGGGATTGTGTGAGGAAGTAGTGGGGATAAACCTTAATACAATATGAGAGTCTGTGTGGAACCAGTGGGGTATAAACCTGAATACAGTATGGGAGTGTGTGAGGAGCCTGTGGGTTATAAACCTCAATGAAATATGGGAGTGTATGAGGAATCAATGGGGGATAAATCTCAAAACAATATGGAAATGTTTGTGGAACCATTGTGGGAATAACCTCAATACAATATGGGAGTGTGTGAAGAACCATTGGGGGATAAACCTCAATA
This sequence comes from Panulirus argus, assembly GCA_038088735.1. Classification (NCBI taxonomy): domain Eukaryota; kingdom Metazoa; phylum Arthropoda; class Malacostraca; order Decapoda; family Palinuridae; genus Panulirus; species Panulirus argus. The sequence goes on from JAYMFT010020532.1 coordinate 22,426, forward strand.
TAATATGGGAGTGTGTGAAGAACCAGTTTGGTATAAACCTCAATACAATATGGGAGTGTGTAAGGAACCGGTGGGGTATAAACGTCAATACAATATGGGAATGTGTGAGGTACCAGCAGGGGATAAGCCTCAATACAATATAGAAGTGTTTGAAGAACCAGTGGGGTATAAGCCTCAATAAAATAGGGGAGTGTAGGGGGAACAAGTGAGGGATAAACCTCAATATAATATGGGAGTGTGTGACGAACGAATGGGGTATAAACCTCAATACAATATGGGAGTGTGTGAAAAACCAGTGGGTGATAAACCTCAATATAATATGGGAGTGTGTGAGGAACCAGTCTTAGATAAACCTCAATACAATATGAGAGTGTGTGAGGAACCAGTCTTGGATAAATCTCAATACAAAATGGGAGTTTGTGAGGAAAAGTGGGGGATAAACCTCCATAAAATATGAGAGTGTTTGTTGAACCACTGGGGGACAAACCTCAACACAATATGGGAGTGTTTGAGGAACCAGTGGGTTATAAACCTCAATACAATATAACAGTGTGTGAGGAACCAGTAGGGTATAAACCTCAATACAATATGGGAGTGTGTAGGGAACCATTGAGGATAAGTCTTAATACAATATGGGAGTGGTTGAGAAACCAGTGGAGGATAAACCTCAATATAATATGGGAGTGTGTGAGGAAAACTGGGGGATGAACCTAATAAAATATGGGAGTGTGTGAGGAACCAATAAGGTATAAACCTTAATAAAAAATGTAAGTATATGAGGAACCAGTTTGGAATAAACCTCAATTCAATATGTGAAGTTGTGAGGAAACACTGGGAGATAAACCTCAGTACAATATGGGAGTGTGTGAGGAACCAGGGGGGATAAATCTCAATACAATATGGGATTGTGTGAGGAACCAGTGGGGGAAAACCTCAATACACTACGAGCGTGTGTGAGGAACCAGTGGGGGATAAACCTCAATAAAATATGGGAGTGTGTGAGGAAGCAGTAAGGGAGAAACTTCAATACAATATGTAAGTGTGTGAAGAAACAGTGGGGAATAATCCTCAATACAATATGGGAAGTTGTGAGGAATAGGTGGGGGATAAACCTCAATACAAATTTGGAGTGTGTGAGGAATCAATGCGGTATAAACTTCAATACAATATGGGAGTGTTTGAGGAACCAGTGGGGGATAAAGCTCAATATAATATGGGAGTGTGTGAGGAACCAGTGGAGGATGAACCTCAATACAATATGGGAGTGTGTGAGGAACCAGTGGGGAAAAACCTCAATACACTATGGGAGTGTGTGAAGAACTATTGGAGAATAAACCTCAGTACAATATGGGAGTATGTAAGAAGCCAATGGGGGATAAATCTCAATACACTTTGGGAGTGTGTGAGGAACCAATTAGGTATAAACCTCAATACAATATGGGAGTGTGTGAGGAACCAGTGGGGGAAAAACCTCAATACACTATGAGAGTGTGTGAAGAACCAGTGGGGGAGAAACCTTAATAAGATATGGGAGTATGTGAGGAACCTGTAATGGATGAACCTCAATACAATATGTAAGTATGTGAGGAACCAGTGGGGAATAAACCTCAATACAATATGGGAAGTTGTGAGGAACAGGTGGGGGATAAAGCTCAATAAGATATTGGAGTGTGTGAGGAACCAGTGGAGGATAAACCTCAATACAATGTGGGAGAGTGTGAGGAACCAGTAGGGGATAAACATCATAGAATGAGAGTGTGGAGAAACCAGTGGGGGATAAACCTCAATACAATATGGGAGTGTGTGAGGAAGTTGTGGGGGATAAATCTTAATACAATATGGGAGTGTGGGTGGAACCAGTGGGGTATAAACCTGAATACAATATGGGAGTGTGTGAGGAACCAGTAGGGCATAAACCTCAATAAAATATGGGAGTGTGTGAGGAGTCAGAGAGGGATAAACCTCATTACAATATGGGAGTGTGTGAAGAACGACTGGGGGATAAATCTCAGTAAAATATGGGAGTGTGTGAAGAACCAGTTTGGTGTAAACATCAATACAATATGGGAGTGTTTAAGGAAACTATGGCGGGAAAACCTCAATACAATATGGGAGTGTGTGAGGAACCAGTGGGGTATAAACGTCAATACAATATCTGAATGTGTGAGGTACCATCGGGGGATAAGCCTCAATACAATATGGGAGTGTTTGAGGAAGCAGTGGGGTATAAACCTCAATGAAATATGGGAGTGTGTGAGGAACAAGTGGGGGATAAGCCTCAAAATAATATGGGAGTGTCTGAGGAACGAATGGTGTATAAACCTCAATACAATATATGAGTGTGTGAGGAACCGGTGGTGGATAAACCTCAATATAATATGGCAGTGTTTGAGGAACCAGTGGGGGATAAACCTCAATACAATATGGGAGTGTGTGAGGAACCAGTGGGGGATAAACCTCAATACAATATGGGAGTGTGTGGGGAAACAGTGGGGGGATAAACCTAACACAATATGGGAGTGTGTCAGGAACCAATGGTGGATTAACCTTAATACAATATGGGAGTGTGTGAGGAACCAATGGGGATAAACCTTAATACAATATGGAAGCTTGTGAGAAACCAATTCGGAATAAACCTCAATACAATATGGGAGTGTGTGAAGAACCTGTGGGGTATATACCTCAACACAATATAGGAGTGTGTGATGAAACAGTGGGGGATAAACCTCAATACAATATGGTAGTGTGTGAGGAACCAGTGAAGTGTAAACCTTAATAAAATATGCAAGTGCTTTAGGAACCAGAGAGGGAAAAGCCTCAATACAATATGGGAGTGTGTGAGGGACGATTTTGGTAAAAACCTCAATACAATATGGGAGTGTGTGAGGAACAACTGGGGGATAAACCTTAATAATGTATGGGAGTTTGTTTGGAACGAATGGGGTATAAACCTCAAAACAATATGGGAGTGTTAGAGGAACCAATGGCTGATAAACCTTAATACACTATGGGAGTGTGTGAGGAACCAATGGGGGATAAACCTGAATACAATATGGGAGTGTGTGACGAACCAGTGGGGTACAAACCTTATTACAATATGGAAATGTTTGAGGAAGTAAAGGGGGATAGACCTCAATACAATATGGGACAGTGTGAGGAACCTGTGGGGTATAAACCTCAATACAATATGGGAGTGTTCGAGGTACCAGAGAGCGATAGGCCTCAATATAATATGGGATTGTTTGAGGAACCAGTGGTGGATAAACCTCAATACAGTATGAGTGTGTGTGAGGAAAAAGTGGGGGATAAACCTCAAGACAATATGGGAGTGTGTGAGGAACGAATGGGTATAAACCTCAATACAATATGGGAGTGTGTGACGAACCACTGGGGTACAAACCTTATTACAATATAGGAGTGTTTGAGGAAGTAGAGGGGGATAGACCTCAATACAATATGGGAGTGTCTGAGGAATCAGTGGTGGATAAACCTCAATACAATATGGGAGTGTGTGAGGAACCAGTGGGGGATAAACCTCAATACAATAGGAGAGTGTGTGAGGAAGCAGTGGGGGATAAGCATCAAATAAATATAGGAATGTGTGAGGAACAAGTGGGGTATAAACCTCAATTCAATATGGTAGAGTGCGAGGAACCAGTGGGGTATAAACCTCAATACAATATGGGGGTGTGTGAGGAACCAGTGTCGGATATATCTTAATACAATATGGGATCATGTGAGAAAACATGAGGGATAAACCTCAATACAATATGGGAGTGTGTGAGAAACCATTGGAGTATAAACCTCAATACAATACGGGAGGGTGTGAGGAACCAGTGGGGGAAAATCCTCAATACAATATGGGAGTTTGTGAGGAACCAATGGGGTACAAACTTCAATACAATAAAGAAGTGTGTAAGGTACCAGTGAGGGATAAACCTCAATACAATATGGGAGTGTGTGAAAAGCCAGTGGAGTATAAACCTCAATACAATATAGGAATGTGTGAGGAACCAGTGGGAGATAAACCTCAATACAATATGGGATTTTGTGAGGAACCACATTTGGATAAACCTTAATACAATGTGGGAGTGTGTAAGGAACCAATGGGGGATAAACCTTAATACAATTTTGGCGTGTGTGAGAAACCAGAGGGGTATAAACCTCATTACAATATAGAAGTGTGCAAGGAACCAGTGGGGGATAAACCTCAATACAATATGGGATTTTGTGGGGAACCAGTGGGTTATAAACCTCAGTACAATATGGGAGTGTTTGAGGAGCCAGTGGGGGATAGACCTCAATACAATATGGGAGTGTGTGAGGAACCAATTGAGGATAAACCTCAATACAATATTGGAGTTTGTGAGGAACCATTTGGGATAATCCTTAATACAATATAAGAGCGTGTAAGAAAGCAGTTTGGAATAAACCTCAGTACAATATGGGATTGTGTCAGGAACCAGTTTAGTATAAACCTAACTACAATATGTGAGTGTTTGAGGCAACATTGGGTGATAAACCTCAAGACAATATGGGAGCGTGTGAGAAACCAGCGGGCATAAGCCTCAACACAATAGGGGAGTGTGTGAGGAACGGGTGGGGGAAAACCTCAAAAAAATATAGAAGTGTGTGAGGAACAAGTAGGGGATAAACCTAAATACAATATGGGAGTGTATGAGGAACGAATGGGGTATAAACCTCAATACAATATGGGAGTGTGTGGGGACCAAGTGGGGGATAAACCTCAATACAATATGGGAGTATGTGACAAACCAGTGGGGGATAAACCTCAATGCAATATGGGAGTGTGTGACAAACCAGTGGGGGATAAACCTCAATGCAATATGGGAGTCTGTGAGAAAGCAGTGGGGGAGAAACCTCAATACAACATAGGAGTGTCTGAGGAACCAGTGGGTTGTAAACCTCAGTACAATATGGGAGTGCGTAAGGAACCAGTGGTGTATTAAGCCTCAATATATTATGGGAGTGTGTGAGGAACCAGTACGGATAAACCTCAGTACAATATGGGAGTGTGTGAGGAACAAGTGGGGGATAAACCTCAATACAATATGGGAGTGTGTGAGAAACCAATGGGGTATAAACCTCAGTACAATATAGGAGTGTGTGAGGAACCAGTGAGGGATAAACATCAAAAAAAAATGGGAGCGTCTGAGAATCCAGTGGGGGATAGACCTCATTATAATATGGAATTCTGTGTGGATCTAATGGGGTGTAAACCTCAATACAATATTAGATTGTGTGAGCAACCAGTGGGGAATAAATTTCAATACAATAGGGGAGTGTGTGAGGAGCAAATGGGGGATAAACCTTAATACAATATTCTAGTGTATGAGGAAACAGTGGTGGATATACCTCAATACAATATGGGAGAATATGAGGAACCAGTGGGGGATAAACCTCAATACAATATGGGAGTGTGTGAGGAAACAGTGGGGGATAAACGTCAATACAATATGGGAGTGTGTGAGGAATCAGTGGGGGATAAACCTCAATTCGATATGGGAGTGTGTGTGGAACCAGTTGGGTATGAACCTCAATACAATATAGGAGTGTGTGAGGTACCAGTGGGGTATAAACCTCAATACAATATGGGAGTATGTGAGAAACCAGTAGGGGATAAACCTCAATACAATATGGGAATGTGTGAGGAACCAGTGGGGGATAAATCTCAATACAATATGGGAGTATATCAGAAACCAGTGGGGGAAAAACCTCAATACAGTATGGGTGTGTGTGAGGAACCAGTGGGGAATAAACCTCAATAAAATATGGGATTGTGTGAGGAATCAGTGGGGAATAAACCTCAGTACAATGTGGGAGTGTGTAAGGAACCAATGGGGGATAAGACTTAATACAATATAGGAGTTTTTGAGGAACCAGTGGAGGATAAACCTCAATACAATGTAGGAGTGTGTGCGGAACGAACGGGGGATACTTTCAATACAATATTGAAGCGTGTGAGAACCACTGGGGGGTAAACATTAATAAAATACGGGAATGTTTAAGGAACCAGTGGGGGATAAACCTCAATACAATATGGGAGTGTGTGAGGAACCAGTGGTGTATAAGCCTTAATACAATATGGGAGTGTGTGAGGAATCAGTGGGGGATAAACCTCAATACAATATGGGAGTGTGTGAGGAACCAGTGGGGGATAAACCTCAATACAATAGGGGAGTGTGTGGGGAACCATTGGGGGATAAGCCTCAATAAAATATGGGAGTGTGTCAAGAATAAATGGGGGATTAACCTCAATACAATATGGGAGTGTGTGATTAACCAGTGGGAATAAACCTTAATACAATATTGGAGCGTGTGAGAAACCAATTTGGAATAAACCTCAATACAATATGGGAGTGTCTGAGGAAGCATTGGGGCATTTACCTCAATGCATTATAGTAGTGTGAGAGGAACCAGTGGAGTATAAACTTCAATATAATAAGGGAGTGTGTGAGGAACCAGCTGTGGAAAAGCCTCAATACAATATGGGAGTAAGTGAGGAACCGGTTCGGTAAAAACCTCAATACAATATGGGAGTGTGTGAGGAAGAAGTGGGGGATAAACCTTAATACAATATGAGACTTTGTGAGGAACGAATGGAGTATATACCTCAGTACAATATAGGAGTGTTAGAAGAACCAATGGGGATACACCTTAATACAATATGGGATTGTAGGAGGAATCAGTGGGGGATAAACCTCAATACAATATGGGAGTGTGTGAGGAACCAGTGGAGTATAAACCTTAATACAATATGGGAGTGTTTGAGGAACCAGAGGGGGATAGACCTCAATACAATATGGGAGTGTGTGAGGAACCATTGGGGTATGAACCTCAATACAATATGGGAGTGTTCGAGGTACCAGAGAGGGATAAGCCTCAATATAATATAGGAGTGTTTGAGGAACCAGTGAGGTATAAACCTCAATACACTATGGGAGTGTGTGACGAAAAAGTGGGGAATAAACCCCAATAAAATATGAGAGCGTGTGAGGAAGAAGTAGGGGATATACCTCAATACAATATGGGAGCGTGTGAGAATCCATTGGGGGATAAACCTCAATACAATATGTGAGCGTGTTAGAAACCAGTGGGGTTTAATCCTTAATATAATGTGGAAGCGTGAGAAACCAGTCGGGAATAAACCTCAATAGAATATGCGAGCTTGTTAGAATACAGTGGGGGATATAACTCAATACAATATGGGAGCGTGTGAGAAACCAGTGGGGGATAAACCTCAATGCAATATGAGAGCGTGTGAGAATCCAGTGGGAAATAAACCTTAATACAATATCGGAGCGTGTGAAAAACCAGTTTCGAATAAACCTCAATACAATATGGGAACGTGTGAGACAGCAGTGGGCAATAAAAATCAATACAATAAGGAGCGTGTGAGAAATCAGTGAGGGATAAACCTCAATACAATATGGGAGCGTCAAAAAGCAGTGGGGAATAAACTTTAATGAAATATGGGAGCGTATGAGAAACAAGTGGGGTATAAGCTTCAATACAATATGAGAACATGTGATAAACCAATGGGGAATAAACCTCAGTACAATATGGAAGCGTGTGAGAGGGCAGTGGGGAACAAAACTCGATACAATAATAGAGTGTGTTAGAAAGAAATGGGGAATAAACCTCAATACAATATGGGAGCGTGTGATAAAGCAGTGGGGAACAAAACTTAATACAATATGGGAGCGTGTGAGAAACCAATGAGGGATAAACCTCAATACAATATAGGAGTGTGTGACAAAGCAATGGGGAATATACCTCAATACAATAGGGGAGCGTGTGAGAAAACAGTGGGGAATAATCTTCAATACAATATGGACGCGTCTGAGAATCCAGTGTGGGATAAACCCTAATACAATATGGGAGCATGTGTGAAAGCAGTGGGGAATGAACCTCATTATAATATGGGAGCGTTTGAGAATCAAGCGGGGATAAACCTCAATATGATATGGGAGCGTTTAAAAAAGAAGTGAAAAGAAACCTCAATACAATATGGAATCGTGTGAGAAAGTAGTGGGAAACAAACCTCAATACATTATGGGAGCGTGTGAGAATCCATTGGAGGAAAAACCTCAATACAGTATGGGTGCGTTTGTGAGACCAGGTGGGAATAAACCTGAATACAATATGGTAGCCTCTGAGAAACCAGTGGGGATTAAAACTCAATACAATATGAGAGCGTTTGAGAAAGTAGTTTGGGAGAAACCTCAATACAATATGGGATTGTGTGAGAAACCAGTGGGGAATAATCCTCAATACAAGATGGGAGCGTATGCAAATGCAGTGGGGAATAAACCTCAATACAATATGGAAGCGTGTGAGATAGAAGTGAGGAATAAACCTCAATACAATATGGGAACGTGTGAGGAACAAGTGGTGGATAAACCTCAATACAATATGGGAGCGTGTGAGAAAGTAGTGTGGATAAATCTCAATACAATATGGGAGCGTGTGAGAAATCAATGGGGAATAAACCTGAATACATTATGGGAGCGTGTGAAAAAGCAGTGGAAAACAAACCTCAATACAATATGGGAGCGTGTGAGAATCCTTTGAAGGAAAAACCTCAATACAGTATGGGTGCGTTTGTGAAAGCGGTTGGGGATAAACCTAAACACAATATGGTACCCTGTGAAAAACCAGTGGGGATTAAACCTCAATACAATATGGGAGCGTTTGAGAAACCAGTTTGGGATAAACCTCAATACAATATGGGATTGTGTGAGAAACCAGTGGGGAATAATATT
>JAYMFT010020544.1:0-16442 GCA_038088735.1 Panulirus argus
TCTCTCTCTCTCTCTCTCTCTCTCATATCGACAGATTAATAGATAAACCCAAAGAGAGTATCTCTCTGTTCCTCTCACCAACAGGCTAATGGACAAACCAGAAAGATAAATATAGATAAATAGTGTTAAACTGCATTGCTCTGGCCGTAATGAATGTCATTATAACTTGTTTTTTTTTTCCCCGTCTCTCCCGCCACAGGTGAGTCTGAGGTCCCCCATCGCCCTCGGCTGGGTCCTGCCTGGAGCCATGCGTCTCCCACAGTAATGTCCCGATTTGCCGTTGTCGTCGCAAGTCCTGCAGTTAGCGTAGACCCCTCGAGCACGACTGTACGATCGATCGTTGAGGATGACGGTACGATCCCTTGAGCGCTGATTTACGATCCTTGAGGACGATTGCACGATTCTTGAGCGCGCTGCGGTGCGATACTTGTAAACACGGTGGCTTGACCTTTCAACCTCACACGTTAAAATTTAAGGTCAAAAGCCTGGCTAAATCATGCTCAGGGACCGTACGTACCGTCGTACCGTCGTACCATCGTACCGTAGTGCTCAGGAAGGCATACTTGCAGCGACTACATCGTACGTACGTATGTGCATTATTTGCTTTGTGTAAATGTAAGAACATTTCACCAGCACTCGTGTTGTCTTCACAATGGCAATATGCAGCAACTCCCATCACGCCTCCTCGTGTTCGTTAGGTTCATGTCAGTATTGATAGCGTGAGGATGTGCGGGCCTTGTTGACCTCGGGAGCGCTGCATAGGTAACTCTCGTGACGTCACTGATGACGCCACTGATACCGCCGTGTTTTATTGGTCAAATTTCCTGGTGGAGTTATCATGTCTCGCCACCACGTGCGTCTTGCCTTGTTTATGTCACGCTGGTTTGTTTACTGCTGTTTGTAGCAGTTTATGGGAGCAGTTTTCCTATCCATGATGTTACCCATGGTCTGATAATCATATGTTTGTTTGCTTTCATACGTTTGTCTACATCTAGTTTGCGCGTTGTTTGTAAATTGTTTGTGTAGCTTAATTAAAGCATTTTTGTAGGGATTAAAATAACTGGACTTTTCTTTTTATACAAAAGAATTTTATTTTTTGGGGGGGTGTCTCTTGGTTCATGATTTCGTTATCGTTATCATATCTTGATTACCAGGTTATCGTGATATGTTTGTTGCTTTTAGTAGGACTACCAGGTTATCGTGATATGTTTGTTGCTTTTAGTTGACCTTGATAATTACGTGTTTATGTCATTTGCGTTAAATGTGTTTAGTATTCCTAAATGTAAATTACTTGTATGTTTGATGTTTGTAAGTGTGAATTACGTTGTGTGTTTTAATGTTCCTAAGTATAAAGTGTTTAGTGTTCTTAAGTGTAAATTACGTTGTGTTCAGCGTTCATAAGAATAAATTACGTTATGTTCATAAGTGTAAATTAGGTAGATTCCACTTGCAGCAATAAATGAGGCGTATTAATACTGACGCAGCTAATTAGGATGTGTCCCGCTTCTTAAGTAATTGATGTTAGTTAAGTAGGAACCTGCAAATTGACATAATTTGATTAGAATCTGCGTCACAGCCTTTATAACTGTAGTGAGTTGCGTTGGGGCTGTGCCACAACCTTCATCAAATGAGCATGGAGTGTTTAGGGTCTGTGCCATGGCCTTCGTAGTTATTGTTCAGTGATTGCGCCATAACTTAGTGAACGCCAAATGATTAGGATCTGTGTCAAAACCTTGACGCAAAATGATTAGGATCTGCGCCTCACCATGACAGTGAATTAAAATGATTAGGATCTGCGCCACGACCTCGAGTGAACTTATATGATTTAAGAGATGTGCCACAACGCCTGACAGAGAACGTAAAATGATTAGGAACTATGCTACAACCTTGAAAGTGAACGTTAAATGATTAGCATCTATACCACAACCATGTCTGTGTACATATAATGATTAGGACCTGTGCCACAACCTTCTGAAATTAACCAGCTATTCAATCTCTGCGACATAGCCTTCACGGCGTGCGTCCACCAATGGCAATTTATGGCCAAGCTTGTGTGATTAAGCAAGTACCCTGTTCTGTCGTTCTCCAGCCATTACATGTTATATTTGTGAGCTGTGCTTTGCTCAACCGATGCCGAGTTTTTACAAGAGAGCATCTTGCTATGTGATCACTGGATGAAGTTGGGGGTATTTATTTTTTTGGGGGGAGGTCTATCCCCACCCCCTAGTATAAAACGGTCGCTTGAGGGAGCTTATAAGCTTAGAGGAAAACACGTCCTTGCAATATTGTTTTGCCGACAGGTTGGTATCTTTATCCATACATATATTCTTCAAGATATAACATATTTCTCACTCCCACGCACGTACTGGGGGCTCCCACAAACGACGCCGTGCCTCCTCCTCCCAATGGTCCGACACTCCCAAGTGGGGAAGGGATTCCTCACCTGTTCCATCCTCCACCATATCCAGTCACCTATCCTTCCCCCATGTACTTCCCTCCCCACTTCTCGGCTGGTACCCACGCCGCCATATGACATCCCAAGGGTTGGTCCCTTTAACACAGACTCCCCTCCTCATCCTTTCCCCCATACTCCACGGACGGAGGTGATCCAAGCTGTCCCGTGACAGGAGCCGCGTCCCCGACACCCCAGGATGTAGTCCTAGGATAGGCCCGTGACATACTAGCTACGTCCCTGACATCCCAGGATAGTGGTGGATAGGCCTGGGACATACTAGCCACGTCCCTGACATCTCAGAATGGATAGGGCCCGTGACATATGAGCCGTGTCCCCGATGCCTAGGGATGGAGTCCCAGGATAGCGATGGATAAAGGGAGCCTGCTCCATAGGAATCCCACGTCAATCCCTGCTTCATCCCAGCCTCACTCTCACCTTTATTATTAGTTGGGATGTAATGAGCGTTGGGCACTCGGCCTCTCCATCCCCCACCCCACACACTCCACCCCTCTCCTCCTCTCTCCTCCCTCTCCCCAGCCCCAGTAATCTCCCCCCCCCCTTCCCCTCACTGGACCATTGTATGTGACTGCATCATTAGATCATATGAAAATACCCCGTCAGCATCGGAGTGATCACATAATCGCTAATTATATTACACAATAACACATTTTATGGCGCGTCCACAAATTATATTAAACAGCCACAAATTATAGCGCAAACCGTGATGATGCGATGATAGCGGCCGGTTATAGCTGTAAAGCCGATTTATGGGGCTAACTTACATGTTGATATAATTATGACGTTATTAAAGTTAGGAAGACTGGATTATTCTAATGAATTATTGCGAGTGTTTAGTGCGCCGCTGGGGGACCGGTTGTTTGGTCGGGGAGGGGGGGGAGGTACATGTTCTGACCCCCCTCCTCTCTTCCCCCACCACCACCCCCCCAGTGTGTGGTACACCTTTTGGTGATGAGGTGTACCTGTGCCATTCTTATTCACGAATTGTGGTACAAGTGAGAAGGTACGGTACCAAGACGTGTGGTGCAAGTGAGAACGCGAGGTACTCAAGACGTGTGGTACAAGTTAGAAGGTACGATACCAAGATGTGTGGTACAGCTGTCCCTACCTCCATGACTTGTGGTACAGCGTTGGTGGTACATGCTGTACCTGCCGCCGTTCTCTTCGTGACGTGCGGTACAGGTGTAAAGGTACGGTACCGCCACGTTAAGGTACAACAGCTTTGGACGATAGAATCACCCATCGTGTCCTTGACATATGGTACCGCTTTGACGACAGGGTCACCTACCACTGTCATGTCATTCTGTCATGGCATACCGTACGGCTGTATGTACGGAGATAACTAACACTCTGTTTATACCAAGCGAGCGGTACCAAGTCCAGTAATTTAAGGTTTAGATTTCAGTATATTTGTTGTTTTTTCTTTTGTATTATTATGACTACTGATGTAACCAGATGTAACAGTTTGTACCGCATTTTGTAACTTTGTCACTCTGTGTCACTCGTGTACCGTGGGGCATACACCTAGTGTGTACATCCCAGTCATACACAATGTTAAGACGCGTCTCAGTATGTCATAGTACACTAGTATATCTCAGTATGCTATTGTTATACTGCCTGGCATACACCTTAACGCGCACGTCTTACCCGGTGTTGTAAGACCCGTATAGCACCCTTATGTCACTCTGTATGCCACTGTCATCGTGCCAGATTTCAACACCAGCTGAAGGCTGGCATATCTCTCTGACGTCACAATGTTCCACGGCAAGAGATAACACCGTTAATACACCCACCCCCTACCACCACCCCATCCTAGACAGAGCGTTACACTGGTGTTCCCTCTCCATTCCCTCTCACCATAATAAGCTCTCGCTTAATAAACTGCCAACGTAAATCTTTCTTCTTTCCCAACCAGTGAGAGAGAGAGAGAGAGAAAGAGAGAGAGAGAGAGAGAGAACGCGTTTGATGGGTAGTTTAGAAGGAAGAGACGGTGAATATAGAAAGTTAAATGAGGTAGAGAAAGGAAGATGAAGATTTAATTGAGAAGACTTGAGAACACGGCAGATGAACCACTTTCCCGTAGAACCTGGTCATCGTTGTGGCGGGAGGCTCCATAATGCGACCCCCACCCCCCGTCTCCCTTTCCCTCTCCCCCCCAACCGCTCCCCCCCCCCCACAGCTCCCTCTCCCCCCATCCCCCTCGCAGGAGCGCCCGCGGCCCGAAAAATCTCGCCGTAGGGGCCGTATTTACAGTCCAAGTTTAAAAGTATTGAATTTTTATCTTGATATGAGGGGGCGCGCGCGCGCGCATGTGCCCACTGAGCTTTATTGCCTATTAACCAGGCGAGATTGTGTCATCTTAGGGTGTGTGTGGCGTCCCAGTCATCCTGGACCTCGCCTACTTTATTATGAGGCAGTTTGTTAGATTGCTGGCGAAAGGTGTGGGATGTGGCTCGTCCGGTGGTGGTGGAGGAGGCGACTGGGTTGTTGGTGGGTGGTGGTGGTGAGTGGTGGTGGAGGTGACTGGGATGTTGTTGGTGGTGAGTGTTGGTGGAGGCGACTGGGATGCTGTTGGTGGTGAGTGTTGGTGGAGGCGACTGGGATTTTGGTGGTGAGTGGTGGTGGAGGTGACTGGGATGTTGTTGGTGGTGAGTGTTGGTGGAGGCGACTGGAATGTTGGTGATGATGGTGATGGTGTGACTGTTGATGTGCGGAAGACGGTGGTGGTGGTGATTATTATTTATGCTGGCGGTGTTGTGATAGTGATGATGGTGACTAGCAGTGGTCATGATGATGATGATGAAGGTGCTGGTCCTTGTGGTAATAATGATGATGGTGTTGAAGGGTGCGGTGGTGATCGTGTGGTGATGATGACAAGGGTCATAAATGCCGTGGATGATGATGGGTGGTGGAGATAAGGACGGTGATAGCGTGTCAGTAATAAGGGAAAAAAAAAGGATGGGTTTTGGTGTCGATACTGATAAGGATGGCTGTGTACTTCAGGTGGACACCACGATCGTTAGCGGGGTCATGGTAGTTACGAGTAATGGTTGTGTTGGAGTAATGTTGATCATGGTATTAGTGATGTAGGAATGGTGTCGATGGTGCACCACAGTGACAGCACTGGTGATGGATTAGTGAAGGAAAGTGGTGGTGATGGAGCAGCAGTGATGGCGTTGGCACAGAATTGTTAATGAGGGTGATGATTATTACGGTGTTGGCGAAGGTTCATACCCCCCAGTAATCAGCGTTGTGGTGCGTTCATGGTGATGATAGTTAATGGTGATAAATGGCGATTATGGTGATGTGCTAATGATGCTAATGGTGATGACGATAGTAATTATGATGTTAATGGAAGTAATTATGAGGTTGGTGATGGATTTTTTTCTTTTAAGTTATGTTATTATGATGTTATGTAGACTCGAGTTTTGTCAAAGTTTCATGTTGAGCGATGATGGCGGCGCCTGACCACACACACCTAAGGGGTCTTCGACCTCTCGTCCCCCGGGCTGACCTTAACAGCCACCTGACTTGACCTGCGACCTGGAAGTCGGGTCAAGCCCTGAGAAGGTGGATGGACACCTTGGTCAAGGCAAAGAGGTGGACGGACTCCTTCATCACCAGTCTGCAGACTGACCTCTCCAGACTTGAGTGAGCTCGAGTCTGCTGCACGGTGGACATCGCGGTGGAGCGCAGGGGGGTGAGGCCTCTCCCTCCCTCCCTCCCTCATACTCAGGGATGAAGACCCCGAGTGACCCCTTAGGAGTAATGGAATACGTGCCAGGGTGCTCCGCTGGGCCGGGCTCTTGACGGCCCAGCTGGGGAACCCTTAATTTGTGTGTGTGTGTGTGTGTGTGTGTAAAGGGAGGGTGTTTGAGTGCACACGCGCGTGCCGAGCGGGTGTGGGAGTATCGTGAGGACAAGTGGGAGGGTGTGTTACATCATCACGGGACGGGAGGGAAGGTTTGCGGGTGGTAAGTCCTGCGTGGAAATAGTGATCACAAGGTCCCAGAGACGAGGAGGGGAGGAGGTGGTGGTGGACCTCTATCGAAAGACGTAAGAGCTCCCCCAGAGAGTAAGGGTTGGAGTTATTAGGAGGAGGATGGGAGATAGGGAGGGAGGACAGGGAGTATCCTTTTTATGAGGAGGGAGGACAGGGAGTATCCCTTTTATGGGGAGGGAGGACAGGGAGTATCCTTTTTATGGGGAGGGAGGACATGGAGTATCCTTCTTATGGGGAGGGAGGACAGGGAGTATCCTTTTTAGACAGTTAGAGTTCCCTCAGGAGTGAGGTTGTCATCAGATAGGTAAGGGGTCTTACGTCGGGGGTTGGGGCGAGGGGTCCTGCAAGAGTTGAGGTTGAATGATTTGAGGGAGGAGGAGGAGGAGGGGGAGGAACGCCAGCGTCGGGTGGGGTTGGGAGGGGTTAGGTCTTCCTCCGAGACAGGTAGAGCTCCTGTGGGAACGAAGCTGAATGATTTAGAGGGGGGAAAAGGAGGAGGAGGAGGAATCTAGTTGTTGAGGCTTGGGTGAAGAAGCTTTTGAGGGAACGTGTTCGCGGATGGTAGGGAGTGATCGTACTCTCTGGCGGACTGTGATCTGCCGTGAGTAGGGGGTAGGTCGAAGCTGGGGGTTGTAGGGGAGACAGTGTATAGTTGAAGTGGCCTGGGAAGGTTGGTTGGTTGGGTTGGGGTTTAGTCCTGTCAGCTATTAGGGGGTCATTAAGGCTTCACCGTCAAGGTATAACCACCAGCCAAATGATAATTTAGCTCTTAAAGATAAGTCTGGCATACAGGCTTTCTTCATTACATGTATATATGGAGTCTGTTTATAGACCTGGACTGTGAGTGTGGGTGACTGAATGAGTCAGAGAGTAAGTGAGTGGAGTTGAATGGGTCATTGAGTAAAAGGGTGAGGTTGAATGACTCAGAAAGAAGGTTGAATAGGTCATTGAGTAAGTGTGTGAGTTTAAATAACTCAGGAAGGTGGATGAATGAGTCAGGGAGTAAGTCTTTGAGGTTGAATGGGTCAGTGAGTAAGGGGGTGAGGATGAACGACTAAGGAAGGTGATTGAATGAGTCAGGGAATAATTGGATGAGGTTGCATGAGTCAGGGGGTAAGTGGATGAGGCTTAACGAGTCAGGGAGTAAGTGGATGAGGCTTAACGAGTCAGGGAGTAAGTGGGTGAAGTTGAACGAGTCAGTGAGTGGATGAGGGTTGCATGAGTCGTGGGGAGTGAGTGAGTGAGCGAGCGAGTGTCCTTTGTCGAGGCTGGGAGAGGCGTGTAGGACGTTGACGGCGGCGGTTGTCTCCTGCCATCGTACAATGCAGAAGAGTCCTACAGAATCAATCAGGGGAATCTTCCCCTCTCTTACTTCCGTATGGGGGCGTTGGAGAGAGGGGAGGCGATGGAGATGAGGGGATTGCGAAGGGCGGGAAAAGGGGTTGGGGAGGACAGCGATTAGGGGTGAGGGGAGGAAGAAAGTTGAGGGTGGGAGGAAAAGTGGGTTTGGATACCATAGGAGAGAGAGAGAGAGAGAGAGAGAGAGAGAGAGACCAAATGCAACAGTAGAGAGGGAAGAAGAGCTCTTGGGAGACATGGTCAACGGTGATTATTTTTCTCGTCTGCCTGGAACTAACTGTGGAGATTCCTAGGCGAAGGTGAGGTGTCTGTGAAGATATCTGGGAGAGGATGATGATGATGATGCAGCCGTGAGGACGGGGGCTGTAGGTGTGACTGTGACCGATGCGTTTCGGGTTAGCGCATATTACAGTCTGGTGGTACAGATCCTGCGGTGCAAGATGCTGAGGAAAACGTGTGCCCGAAGGTAAATGGAAAACGGAAGAGGGGAGTGGGGGGTTTACGGGATTGACGGAAGAAGAAAGATGGTTCGAAAGATCGTGCATTGAAAGAGAATGGGGAAAGAAGAGGAGTTCCATTGAGAGAGATTTTGGTAAAAGTGGGAAAGATGAATACAGAGGCGATTCATATGTTGTTCTTAAAGAAAACTAGAACCTTATGACTTAGCCTCTGGGGGAGGAGAGGGGAGGGGGGGAGGTGTGGGGGGGGGGACTTGATGACTTGGCATAGATCTGTGAAGATGGGAGTCTCATGACCTGGCTTCTGGTGAAGATGGGAACATCCCGATAAAGATGGGAACGTTCGCAGATGAAGTCCCACAAGGAAAAAGATGAATGTTTGAGAAAATGGTATTTTGGGTCGCTCTACCTAGTGGGAGGAAAGTAATACTTTGGTTACCATGCCTAGTGGGGGAAGCAATATTCTGGTTGCCAATACCTAGCGGGGAAGCAGTTCTTTGGTTGCCATAAGTAGTGGTAGAAAAGTGATATTTTGGTTACTTTACCTAGTGAGAAAATAATATTTAGTCGCCATACTTAGGAACAAAAAGTAATAGTTTGATTTTAATAACGAGGGACAAAAAAAAAAAGTAATACTGTGGTTATACCCAGTGATGCAGACGAGAGAAGTACTTATTTCCACTGATTAAGTTTTTTGTCTTTGAGTCGACGATAAAATAAAGGGGGAACCAGTAACGAACTCATGATGGAATATGATAAGACAAGTACCGGAAATAAACAAGTGGAGACAAATGACGCACGGGAGAGAAAGGCAGGTATTTTTTTGGGGTGCAGTATAGCTTCTCTAATCGTACGTGTCCTGTTTTGTTGGACAGTTCAGGAAGACGAGTAAAATTTGCCACGGGGGGTTAATTGAGGGCTTGTTTGCCGTCTTCGTCTGGGCTACGTGTAAGCAGTCCCCCTCTCCCTTCGCCTTGAAAGGCTGGTTTATTGGCGTGTGCTCTCTGAAGACTTGGTTTTTTTAGCGTGTACCGCGGGAAAGACTTGGTTTACTGGCGCATACCTCATGGCGGCTTGGTTTATTGGCGTGAACCTGCTGCTGGCGAACTTTATATCGTACGGTACTTGAACGCGACGTTACGATGTTACGATCCTTGATAACGACAGTAACGATTCTTTAGCACGACGGTACAATCCCTGAGCATGATGGCCCCATCTTCCTCAGGGATCGTACCGTCGTACTCAAGGACCGTACCGTCGTACTCGAGGACCGTACCGTCGTACTCTAGGACCGTGTACCGTCGTACTCAAGGATCGTGTACCGTCGTACTCAAGCATCGTACCGTCGCCCTCGAGGATCGTACCGTAGTGCCCATGGACGTTAACGATGATGGAGCGTTAGAGACAAGGTGGGCCCATGGGGTTCAGGTGTGGGGGATGGGGGGTGGGGGAAGGAACCAGCCGCCTGGGGTCCGGCCAGCTTGGGAACCCAACATGTGTGGGGCGTCCGTGGTGGCAGCGGCGGCGCCTGGCGAACAGTCCTGCTGGCGCACGTTGAGCGCCGCTTCCCACGGCCGGAGAACACGTGGCCTGACCATCATCTTCCCTGGAGATCTTGTTCTCTCCAGTTCATTAAGCCCGAGTCTCGTAACCATACAGTTCATTTTACACTGGATCCTCGTCACTGAAGTTATTATACAGCCCCAGGGCGACTTTCGCTGGGGCTCCTGCAGTTTCAAGGCTGCGCTACAGTCAGTAGCAGGGAGAGGACGGACCCCTCTGAGGTCAGACGTTCCTTTGACGTGTCTGTGTACTCCTTTCCGTCCTGTTGATAATGATCCGATTTCGTCAGAGGTGACTTTTCGCTCGCGCTGTAACCTCTTGCGGGAGGAGTACGGTAAAACACACAGACACACACGCTGGTAAACTCCAGAGGACGCACACGAACACTCATCATTCGCATGTTTAGACTGTCCGTATACAAGGAGATGCTGAGGGTTGCGTACGTTGAATGTTTAGACAGAGGAGCGAGTCAGGGCGATGGTGTGTGTGTGTGTGTGTGTGTGTGTGTCTGTGTGTCTGTGTGTGGATCAGCAGCAGGTGTCAGCCAGCCCCAAGTGGTTGGTTGGTCCTTGAGGCTCGCCCAGTATCTTATCTACTTATCTAACGCGCTGGGAAATTTTGTACCGTGACTGTTGGGGTGGTGGTGGCGGTGGTGGTGGTGGCCAGTGGGGAAAACCTGGTGTCCTCTCTCTCTCTCTCTCTCTCTCTCTCTCTCTCTCTCTCTCTCTCTCTCTCTCTCTCTCTCTCTCCAGATATCCTGGTGAGACGTCATTCACCAACCGCCCGTGGCCCCGTTATTTGAGTAACGAGTACATAGCACTATCCTTTCCTCCCCCACCTCCCTTCCCCCTCCCCCCCTTCCAGCAGCGTCTGCATGATACATCCGTGTGACACAAAGCGTGTGAAAAAAACAAACCTCGGAAACCTCTCATACTTCTGCTTGGTGCTTAGCAACCTGTACTAACCAAGGTTTCGAGCTCGGGGACGCCAGCACGTGTTCTCAAGGATTCGGAGGCAGATTAACTTGGCTTATCCGCTAACGAAGGTTTTTATTCTCAAGGATTCGAACCCCGGGTGTCCCTAACTATGCCAGAAGACTTTCATGGGATTTCCTTTTTTAAAAGATTCGTAAGCGGAATGCTTGGCCATCACGAGGGTTCCCAGGGATTCGAACTCGTACCAGTCTACGCACAGTCTCATTCATCTCGATAATGTTCCATAGGATTTGGATATAGAAAACGGGGAACAGTGCTCTGCAAGGTTTTTAGAAAACGTAGGAATGAACCTTTCGTTTTCCGGGGTTGGGATGTATATGTAACGGCACTTTATGCCTGGTTTTCTACGTCCTTTGGCCGTAGACAACCAAGAAGTAGTGTTAGTCTGGTTGGTATATCTCAAGGGCGCTGAGGCAGGATACGTAGAAACAGGATACAGAGAGGCAGGTTGCAGAGAGGCAGGATATAGAGAGTTAGGATACAGAGAGGCAGGATACGGAGAGGCAGGACGCAGCGAGGCAGGATACATACGGGTAGGTTGCAGAGAGGCAGGATGCAGGAAGACAGGATGCAAAGAAGCAGGATACAGAGAGGCAGGACACGTAGGTACGGGATGTGAAGAGGCAGGATAGGCAGTCATGCCCAGTAGGCTCGTGCAAAAGTCTCGCGTAAATCCGATTCTTTGCACGATAAAATATCCACGTCTGAGGAGTCGCGTAATTTGGCCCGAAAGGACTAGTGTGGGGTGGGGGGGGGGGGAATGGCCTTGAAATTGTTCTCTGTTCCGCATGTCGACTTTGGGGCCTGGGGGAAAAAAATATGAAGTGGTCTGGTTCATGAATTTCAATATACTTTGCGATTGGCTCTTCGCCATTAGCTATTCTGTATCTCACGCATTCAGAGATTTTCTGCGTGCACACACACACACGCACACACACACACACACACACACACACACACACACACATACGTAATATACCGCCGGTGTCTTCAGCGGAGGCTCGCAGACTAGCAAACCAGTTCTTCTTTTACTTTATTAACTCAGCTGATACGGCCAGAACGAGTCTCTCATCCACCGTAATCTGCCGTGGAGGCTCGCAGGCTAGCCATCTCGTTACATTTGGCCTTGATGAAAATACGGCGGTTGAAACAAACGAGTCTCGTAATAGGCAGACGTTTTTAAGGAAATGCCACTATAACAACGCAGCCCGAAGTAACTGCTTGATTAACGGATTGTAAGAAACTTTTATGGTTAATAAGTGACAAAGTATTTTAAATAATATTCAGGGACTGGAAGTTTTCATTTAAAGTGGTCGCCAGCTCTGTTCATTAGATATGACGTCGAATGTAAGATTCTGCAGAGAATGACATTGCTTGTGTGTATTATATACGTATGGTAGCATTCGTGAGCCTGAAATAATTTTTGAAAATGGTGCGAAATTCAATCTTCCAAGAAGTTATACGAACCCTGTGGCTTACGTAAACCACTACGGTGGTTTTTGGAGGTCTTCTACCCCCATACAGCTGGGTCTGTGGCCTGACCTGACCTTACGTATACCATACGATGGTTTCGGGGGTCTTCCTCGAACCCCTACTCCGCGGTCTGAAACCATGCTTTTCCTAAAGCTGTGTCCAGTCCAGGGCTGTTTGAGGCCGGGGCACGTAGACGAATTGCTCCGTCAGGGCGCAGGGCGCGGCAGAACGACTCCCTCCAGTCGATGTGAATAATCATATTTTTCTTCGTCTGAAGATATCCTGTAAATTCACAGAATGAGGTTGTCTTGTCTAGGAAAACTATTGATCTAAAGATACAACCTTGATTTCTAGATTTCCTGGCCATTGCCAGTTTAAGAGACTGCTTAGGTTATAAGCAGTCATATTTATCATCTATTCTTACCACCAGGCATAACAGTTAAGGTCAATTGATAGTTATCTCCAGTAGTAACTACCAGTCAACTATCCAACCATCTCCAGCAGTAACTGTCAGTCAGCTAACAACCATCTCACAGTAGTAACTGGCAGTCAGCTGAAGACCATATCTAATAGTAATTACTAGTTAGCTTCACAACCATCTCCGGTAGTAACTCAGTCAACTGGCAAGCATCTACAGTAGCAACAGTCAGTCAATTAACAACCATCTCCGACAGTAACTATCAGTCTCTTAACAGCTATGTCCAGTAGTAAATATCAGTCAACAAACGAACATTTCCACTTGTAACTGACAGTCGACTCACAACCATCTTCAGCAGTAACTACCCGTCAACTCACAACCACCTCTCGTCGTAACTGTCGGTCAGCAAACGACCACCTCCCGTAGTAAACTTACACGCCAAGCAAGAGCGGTATAACCCGTCCTGGAAGCCGGTCACGACGCTCTTTTAGGGACCCGTCTCACGGGCGCTGTTGAAACAGTTGGGGAACAAAGCTTAGGGGGTCGTGACCAGAAGTGAAAAAGTGTTTCGCCAACTTCCTCCGGGCGAAGCTAAAAACTAGTTAATTGAGCGGACTCCTCGTTGCAAGTGAATTATGCCCGTGTTAAGGTGGCTCCTCCGGGGGAGGGGGCACTCAAGGTAGCTTCCAGAGGCCCCCAGCCCCCCCTCCCCCCTTGATGTGGCTTCTCCTGCTGGGGGGAAGGGGGTGGTTTGGAGTTGGTTTTAAGGGGTCTTGATATGGCTTATGAAAAGGGGGATTATACATTGGTTTTAAGGGGTCCTTTAGTGGCGTCTGGTGGGGGATTATATGTTAGTTTTAAAGGGTTTTTGGTGTGGCCTCTCCTGCGGGACGGTTCGGGGTTGGATTTAAGGAGGCGCTGAGGCTGTCGCTGGAGGGGACTCAGGGTTGGTTTTAAGGGGTGTTTAAGTGGGTGCGCAAAGTAGGTTGTAAAGGGTGTTTAAGGCACCTCACGCAGGGAGGTGCTGAGAGACGATGGATGGTTTCCCGTGGGGTCGGGTCGAGGGTACTTGGTTCAGGTTGTCTGGGACGTGGAAGAAGCTCTCGTTGGACATAGTAAAGCAAGGTTCCAAGGGGCGTTGAAGTGGGGTTTCTTAGGGAATGCTAGAGCTTTGTTTTAAGGAGGGTTGAGTTAGCTCTCCCAAGGAATACTTAAGCTAGGTTTTAAGGGCCGTTGACATAGTTGGCCGTGAGAGTGCTCGGGTTGTCTTTTAAAAGGTGAAGCACCTCCTGGAGGTGAGGATGGGTTTGCATGGGTGTTAAAGATGTATTTCTCCTTAGTCGTAGGAAGAAGAGCGCGGGGATGGAGGAGGGGAGAGGTGTCAGAGGTTGTGTTTTTGAGGAGCTCCGAGTCGTATGCTCTTGTGGGAGGTGCTTGACGTGAGATTCTAGGTTCGTTGAAGAGACCTCCTTTCGGATGACGATCCAGGTGAGTTACGAGGAGCGGTGGGGTAATGATATTGGTGACGGGGATGTTCGAAGTTTGTTTTAAGAGGTGTTAATGTGACCTTCCCCCACAGGGTGCTCAGTGTCGGGGGTTTTGAGAGGAGGTTGATAATGAAGGGGGTTTTGTTCAGTTGGGGCGTTGGAGGGTTTATGGGGGTGAGGAAGATGGATGTGGCCCGTCGAGGTTTTAGGAGCTTAATAGCGCCTTAGGGATGGTTGTGAAGACGTTGTTGCCACGGTATAGACGAGGCTTTAAGGGCCTCCGAGCTGTGTTATGTCTGACTTGGGAAATGGAGCCTTGAGTTGGGTTTTGGGGCACCTTATTTGAAAATACAGCCTCGTACCTAAATACAGAGCCACATTATGCCTGAAAGGTGTCACTACCAAGTCTGAAAGTAGACAGTGTCAGTGCCTTTCGGCAGTGTCCATATCGTGTGTAGAGGTCGTCTGTGTCTGACTGAATGTTAGTATTACCCGGATATTTATGTATGTGTGCGAGGATGTGGCCATGTCTGGGTGCGTGTGTGGACATTTCCTTCGTGTGGGTGTGGCCGTGTTTGGGTGTGTGGGCATGGCCATGTCCGAACGTGGGCGTGCCCGTGCCTGAATGAGGGGCATACGTACCTCTTTCTGAACATGGATTACACCTGTGTCTTCGAAGGAACATCACCGAAATTAAAATATCAGATGATTAAAGATGGTTTTAATTAACCCTCCCACATTCAATTTTTTTTTCTTCTTTTTACGCGCAAGGGTGTCTGTAGATGACATGAATCTCTTGGATTCGCTTGGATGAATCAAAGAATCTTTTTAGGATGCGTGCGTTTTGTAGTGCAAAGTCTGCAGCAAATACCAGCTTGACTGCAGTGATGTCGACTAGTGGAATGTGACCTGAAATGGCGAATCTGGCCGTTGTGATTTTAGTGTCGGATCCTACGATTTGACGCCGAAATCACTCGACCAGATTCGCCATTGCAGGTCAGTTGTAAATCTGAAATGTCGAATTTGCCCGGATGACTGAATTGTCGAATTTTAGCAGTAGTATGGCCTCTGTGTCGAGAAATGGGATTCGTGTGTCGAATCTGGCAGTTTTACCTTCATGTCGACTTTGGCAGTCTGGTCGTCTTGATGGTGAATTACGCAGAATGCTCCCCTTTCCCCCCCCCCTCCCTCCCTTCCCCTTCAGGTCGAATAAAGCAGTTCGACCTACTAAACGTCGAGTCGGGCAGTGTAAACTTTAACATCGCTTCTAATATCATTTCAGCGCTTGGATTCCACCCTGCGTTACCCACACGAGTTTCCAAGATGACCTCTCCAACTGGAAGCCCCTCTGGTATCAGTCAGGTGGCTATAGAACATCTCCGTGGCCCTTAAAGATTCATCAGGTTCATGGGTCCTGATTTACCAGGCTCGTGGCCCTTAGTTGTGATCAGACCTTTTGACCCTTGGTCCAGTCGCCTTGTGTGGGCCTTGGGTCACCTGAACTATGTAGTCCATGTCTCAGGATCCTACATTCTCATGGCCACTTGAAGGTCCTTCAACCATATCTTGACCCTTGGTTCAACAGCCTCATGCCCTTGGTTCAGCAGCCTCATAAGCATGGTTCAACGGCCTTGTTTCCCTTGGTACATTGGCCATGTTGCCATTAGTTCAACAGCCTTGTTGTCCCTGGTTCAACAGTGTTGTAGCCCTAGGTTCAGCAGCCTCATGACCCTTGTTTCACCAGCCTCATGGCCCTTGGTTCAACAGTCTCATGGGCATTGGTTCAACAGTCTTGTTGCCCTTGGCTCAGCAGCCTTATGGTCCTTGGTTCAGCAGCCTCATGGCCCTTGGTTCAACATTTTTGTTGCCCTTGGTTCAGCAAACTCATAATCCGTGGTTCAACAGTCCTCTTGCCCTTAGTTCAGCAGCCTCATGGGCATTGGTTCGACAGTCTTGTTGCCCTTGGTTCAGCAGTCACATAACCCTTGGTTCAACAGTCTTGTTGCCCTTTGTTCAGCAGCCTCATGGCCCTGGGTTCAATAGTCTTGTTGCCCTTGGTTCAACAACCTCATGGCCCTTGGTTCAGCAGCCTCATAACCCTTGGTTCAACAGCCTCATAACCCTTGGTTCAACAGTCTTGTTGCCCTTTGTTCAGCAGCCTCATGTCCCTTGGTTCAACAGTCTTGTTGCCCTTAGCTCATCAGCCTCTGTCT
>JAYMFT010020555.1:0-16440 GCA_038088735.1 Panulirus argus
GAGAGAGAGAGAGAGAGAGAGAGAGAGAGAGAGAGAGAGAGAGAGAGTCATTGGGGTTTTTAATAGAAATGTGAAGGGTAGGGGTGTAAGTACCGAAGTGAAGACAGGATTAAAGGACAGCATAGTCCTCCCAACTCTGACCTATGCAGCCAAAACATGGACATGGAATGAGTCACAGAGGTAAAGAATTCAGGCTGTGGAAATCACCTATTTGAGAGGAGCATGTGGCAGGACTAGAGGGAATGAAGAAAGAAATGAGGGGGTTTATGAGAGATGTGGTATGGTGGGAAATGCTAAGGTTGGTTTGAACATATGGAAAGAATGCAAGATGGGGAGTTTAAAAGAGAGTGCACGACAGCACAATTAAAAGGGTTGGTGTAAGAGTAAGACCGCCTATGACATGGGGAAACAAATTCGAAGAATATTGGAGGGAGAGAAATTATGGAAAAATGTGTGGAATAGTGTATGCAAGAAAGACATGAAAGGACAGGGATAAGTGGAGGCTTTTTGGTGAGGCCACCCCCTTGATGAGAGTTCCTGGAAGGAACAAGAATCAGAGATATAGATAGGCAGATAAATAGACTGAGAGGTAAACAATTAGGGGATTCTATGTACGAAGCTAGTTAATTGAGATGAATGTGATGTGTAAGAACAATTTTGTCCTAGAAGAATTCTCCTTAAGGCAACTATCTCCTATTGGACAAAACCACATCTACAAAAGACACAATCAGATTCCCTCCTCAACAGCATGAGGTTCACTCAATCTTGAGTTATCTATAAAATAAGAGTATGAGAGCATTATATCACCCAAACAATCTTCATGAATGTTAAATATGTAACATGTACATGAACAGTGTATTGCACAATGTACTTTGTAAGATCAGTATGTATGGCAAACAAGTGAAAGGTATGGATGAGTTTGAATATTTTGGAGTAAGGTTTAGTAAGGATGTTAGAGGGAAAGCTCATGACAAGAGCAGAGTCAAGCAAAGAAAAAACTGGAGGTACAATGAAAGCTCATAGGTGAATGGGGAAAATCGGAGTGTAAAATGTGGAAGAAGCTTGCAAGAAAAACTAATTGTCCCAGCACCGATATATGACTGTGAAACTTAGTATATACCAAAGTGGATATATGTCAAGACAAGTTAGAAAATATATTAGAGCAGTGGTGATGGATAACTTACATATTACAAATGGAATTAAGTATATAAATAACACGAAGAAGGAGGATGTGAGGTTATGTGATGATAAGTCAGTAGAAAATCTTTTAGGATGCTATAGCACACAGAACTTGCAGAAAGATGTACAGCAGTACATTAGAAGGTACAAGGAGAGGTAAAATGCTTAAGAGATGGATAAATGCAATGAGACAGTTAATTAGGTCTACAGATATTTCTGATCAAGATGATAAAGTATTGACAGGGGATAGGATGCATTGCAAATAGTTGGTGTATGGAGTTGGTATGAGTGAAAATGTTTCTCTCATTTGAAGAATTAATTTGTTGTGTCAAGTGAAAAGGTAACAATCAATACTGAAAGTGTGGCAGCCTATGTTTCAATTAAACACACTGCCCTGAGTTGAAAATGCATGTAGGTGACATTGCTAGGGCTGGAAATATAGTAATCATGATAGAGAGAGAAACAGATATTACTCTTACAAAAAATTATGAGATAAGTTGGATTAATACATGTCAGAATAAGACTCAATGAATCTGAAAAGACAGGTTATGATATAAAAGCCTATAAACAAATAACAAAAAGGATTGCACTTAAAATATTTAAAAATACTTCTAGACTGATATTCAATATTATGTCTCATCTCTTCACAGCAAACTGACCATACAAAATCTCCCTAAGCACCACTCCTGAATGCATATTTTCAAACATACAAGAATATACAGAAGAACTTTTACAGTATCAGAGTAGGGGATGAACAGAATAGCTATGTGCTGAAATTGTGATGCCGAGAGTATACAATAGTTTACTGCCACATACTTTTAAATGTCACATTATCCTTTAAAATTGACATTTTCCAATTTCAATAACCTATAATTCAACAACCTAAAATTTTCCACTCATTTTTTATTTATTTTCTTTTATGTAGACATGCAAAAGTAATTCATTATTTTCTGTACTGGTAATTCTTAAATTTCATACAAGCAAATGTTATATGTTCTCAACTGACAAATTACCCTAAATTCTATTAAGCACTACCGTTGGGTCGTGAACATTAGTATACTTTTCACCACGTGGTTCTTAATTCTTTGCACTTGTAAGCTCACATTCACTCCTTATCAACAATTGCAGCTATTTGCCCTCCTAACTACCACCATAAGACATCTGTATCTACAATGCTGTCACCAGTATAGATTATGAAATTCCTGTCAGAACACTTGACAACATCTATAAACTTGCAATTTTGTACTCTTGTTATCAGTATTCTACCATCATGCAGTCTTTACTCCACTTTCTCTACATTATTTAAAAAACAATAGTGAAGCATTTAAAATTCTGAAACTTTTTTACCTTACCTTTACCTTCTATTCAACTACTTTTCATCTAACATAACTTACATACTTGATATGTATTCATGTGCAATTTTTTAACTCTTTCAGCCTTTTCACTAATGCTGTAGCCCTACTTCTTCAAATTCATCTCTTTTTATAATTTGAAGGCAGCTTCCCAATAACAGCTTCACTGGAAAAAACAGTCTACCCCAACTTACAGCCTAAACCCAACTGGTCACTGCTAGCCTTTATGACACATGTAACCTTCAACAATCATTCTGCAGTATGCTGTCTCTTGTGAACTCTGCGTGACAGTCTTAAGTATACAACTGGAAACCGTCTAAGACCCATCGACACTCAGTTGCCCATGCCATCTCAGTTAACATAAAAAAGGTGATTGCAATGGCAGAATTAAACTTAGCATTTGACCTTTTGCATTAGTAACATAAATTCTTCTCTACCTGCAGGTAATACAGACATCAACTCTCGTGTAAATTTGATTAAGGGGAAAAGATTAACCAAATGTATATGCAAGAGCAACCACAATACAATGTCTTACTAAACTGTTCAAAAATAGCAAGAGATTGTATGTACACTATCCCAATAGTGCTAAAAATGTAACGGCCTAAAATGACACCAAAGGACATCTAGGTAGACAAAACAGTGAAGTATTTCATCAAAAAACACCATCAAAATCATCCTAACATAAACTTTTGAAAATATATAGAAAGTACAAATCAGTAGTTCACTGAGAACTTCTATATAACATTGTTGAGTGCAGAGATATTGGTTCCCATTGTCTTTCAGGTATGGCTATAGATATATCTTAATCAAAAGTTTTTACTTTTATTATGAATATTAAGAATCAAGCTGTTTGATGAAAGCAGTTTGATTCTGAATTCAATTTCAGAGGATTTGTAGAATTCAAATCAACCCGCAGATGGATAGTCGAGGAAACAAATAATGCTGACATAGATAAGTGAGATCAGACTGTGATACACCCTCAAATCTGTACAGTCCTATGTACTTATAATATTAAAAAATTCTCCTGCTTTAGCTGAACTCTTTTTCCTTTTGAAGTTTTTTTTATCCACAATGCTTGTGATGGAAAACAGCTAAAATATCTTTCAATTATTCTAAATATGATGAAAGCAAACATGGAATGTGTTAAACTGCATTTGATGAAACAAAACTCCTAGCAAAATCATCTTTACACAAAAGCTTAGACGTCTATTGCTGACACTTCCTCACTTAAGTGGGAAAGGCGAGCTGGCATAAAAAAAGGTATAAATACTGGTATCGTTTCTCCTACCTTATTGCCCTAGGAGTCCTTTCTATGAGGCTCCTTCAGTGCTCTGGAAGCCAGCCACATCCAGTGGGCAAGACCACTGTCAATAACATGCAAATGATGTGTGTGTGTCAATGTGGAAGAGTGCAGGGCAAATGAGTAGTAACTCATCACTGTCTACATTGTCGTAATTGCACTGTGGGCATGAGGGGTCTTGTGATGTGGCGAAAAAGTGTTTGCAATGTATGAGCAGGGGGTGGCATCCAGAAAGCAAATGGGAGACGATACTAGTTATATGTATAGGGAGTGGAGTTTTTGATGGGTGTATGTGTAGCAAGAGGGCATTTTTCGACTTGATTGGGAGGGGAATTGTTGAGTGCCTGTTGGGTTATTTTAGGATTATATGCTTTGTCATTTTTGTGCTTTGGGTGAGAGATCTGTGAGTATAGGTTTCTGAAGCAAAAAGCAAGGGTCATTTTTTAATTTCTACTTGAAGGCTGGTGGTTGGTTATGGAGCAATTTGGATGAAAAGGGGTCCAGTGCTGTTGCAAAGAACTGAGTGCTCAACATAATGAGGTGGGATTGTACTGAGAAAATCTTTGATTCATTGTGAGTGTTGAGGTCCTGCAATTGATAAGCTTCTATTAATTGTTTTGAGTGCTCTGTTCTGTGTGGTTTGTAGCTTTATTATATTTGCTTTTGTCAAGTTGAGTGACCAAACAGGTGAGGCACAATTCAGGGTGGAGCAGTTGAATAGGGATTATTATTCTTGTCCAAATCTGGTACCAACAAATGTTCTGAAGGGGCTCATTTTTTTTTTTTGTTGCATTTTTGTTGATGTTTGTGGTGTGGAAAGTGAATGTCATGTGTGTATGGTATATGTGATGCACAGAGTAGTTGGAGTTATGATGAGTAGAGGCATTTAGCCAATCAGATGACAGGAGGGTACAGTTGGATATGTCTATCTGGGGTTGATAGGGTGACTGAAGATTTCTGTGAAGATGCCCAAATTCTGTTTTTGGTGAGCCATTACTCCAATTATGTGATGCAGTGTTGCATAATTGTTGCTGACTGCATAGCATCAAGGTGCTGTGATGTGACTGCAAAATTGTCTGCACATCAGAGGACCTTTCATAGACTGCAGGAGGTGATGGAAGGTATACTTAGTTACAGTACTTCCTGCCCCAGGAGTACCTTCTATTTTTATGAAACTTCCACAGCACTCAGGAAGGTGGCCACATCCACTGGATGGGACCTTAGGTCATAAAATGTAATGAATTTGTGAGGGTAAGTATGTGAGGCACCTAAGCATTTAGTGTTCCATGTCTTTATTGTTGTTGTTGAATCATGGGCATGAAGAGTCCTGGGATGTGTTGAATTTGTGTTTGTAGTAATTTAGGGATGGGAGATGTCCAAAGCATTGATGGAAAAGCGTGATCTATCTTTGTCTTGGGAGTATGGTTTCAGGTGGATGTATATCTGGTAGGGTGGTTTTTAAAACCGAGTTGGGAGGGTAGCTGTTTACTGCTTGTCAAGTCATTTCAGCATATATGTATTTTATCAGTGTTATACGTGGTGGAGGTAGGGGTATCTTTGAGTAGAGGTTGCTGAAGGGTGAGGCAGGGTGAGCTTTTAATCTTTAAGTAACTGCTTGGGGTTTGGTGGACAGTTTTAGAGTGGTTTGGTTGGGGGTGTCTAATGCTGGTGCAAAAAATTGAGCACCGAACACGTTTAGGTGGTACTGTATTAAGAAGATCTTTCTTTCACAGTATAAATATTGAATATTTGTGGTTGCTAATTAGCCAATGACTGTTCTGAATGCTCATTTTTGTGTGGCTTGCAGTTTTGTTCTATTTCCTTTTGATGAGGTGGAAGACCAGGCAGGTGTGGCATAGCTCAGAGTGAAGCAGATGAATTGTTTGTAGAAGATGGGAAGGATTTTTTTTTGTCCAAATCTGGTGTTAGTTTGTCTTCTGAGGGCATTTAGCTTGTGTGTTGAAGTTATTAGTATGGAGACCAAATGTCATGGGTGTTTCATATGTGATGCCTAGAATGGATGGCATTTTGTTTAGTGAGTGATTGTCCATTCATGGTGACTGGATAGTGAGCTGGATTCATGTGTCTGGGTTTAAAAGAGTGATTGAAAACTTTTGTGGACATGCATTTATACTGTTCTTGGTGTGCCACTCTTCCAATTGCACAATGCACTGATGCATGTTTGTTGCTGTTACTGTAGTGAGAGGCTGTGAGGTCATCAACATATTTTTATTTACTGAAGGCACTGGGAAATCATGTTGGAAGAGACTGAGGAGAAACTATAGTGAGTGAATCTCCCATAAAAAGCCAGTCATGATACTGGCCATCAATTTTTTTGGCTCTGTTGTGGATGGTTCTGTCGAGTATCTTTTGTATGAGGAAGTGTCGTAAGACAGTGTCAAACATTTTGTACATGTCTAATGCTGCTAGATTGTGGTTCGTTGAAGCCATCTAGGACGTGCTGTACCAGCATGTAGTGTGGTAGTGGAGTGGATGGGTCTGAAGCTTCATTGTGTACTGGAAAATGGGATGTTTTCACCAATTCTGCTGTAGATCAATTTTTCAGAGAGTTTGGATACTGAAGACTGAAGTGGTATGGGCCAGTAGGAGGCAGGGAAGCTGGGTGGTTTGGATGGTTTTAGGATTGGTATTCTATATCTCTGATGCCCATTCCCTTCAGGAACTCCCATTAAGGGGTAGCCATGGCAAAAGTCTCCATTACTCACTGTCCTTACACACCTCCCTCACACAAATCATTCCATGCAATCTTCCACCATTTCTCTTCCAGTACACGTCCATTCTATTTCCCATGTCACAGGAGGTCTACCTCTCACACCATCCCCTTTAATCATGCTATCATACACTCTCCTTGTAAACTCCTGGCCTTGCATTTTTCCACATGCCCAAACCACCTTAAAGTATTACATTTCACTCACTCTCCCACTCCACAATTAATTCCCTTTGCATTCCCCGCCATATCAGATCTCTCATACATCCCCTCCTTTATTTCTTCATTCCATGTAGTCATACCAGATGCTCCTCTCAGATAGCTCATTTCTACAGCCTAGATGCTTGACCTCTGCGACTCATACCATGTCCATGTTTTGGTTGTAAAGGTCAGAGTCGGGAGGACCTTGCTGTCCCTTAGTCCTTTCTTCACTTCTATACTTACACCTCTACCCTTCATTATTCTATTGAGGGACCCAATGATTCTTCTACACTGTACTGCTCTCCTTCCATACCATCAAGCCCTAGAGTGAGAAATGAAAGTGTACTAAACTGTGTTATAGGTATGGGGATAAAAGAATAGAAGAAGTGACAGAATTTAAGTATTTAAGAGCTATCTCAGTTAAGTCAGATGATGTGTAAGGATTGGTATTATCTTGGCAAATTATACCAATCCCCCAGATGCTGGTGATTTTCTTGTTCTGACAGGAGTGGTTGAAGATATCTGTAAGTGCCTGTGCTTCAACTGGGCCAAAATGTTTTATGTGATAGTCTATGATGTCAGGGTTTGTTTCAGGTGAATTCTTGTACCAGAGGGAGCGAAAGGTAGATAGGCAGTTTATTTCTGGATTGATTTTGAGCATGTTTTTTTATGACTTTCCACTTTAGGTGTGAGGCTGGTTTGTGGATGACTTTTCAGTGGTGTCTCATGAGTATGTTTATGTGTTCTTTGGGAAAAAGGATTTCACTGGAAAGGGTGGGGGCTAGCCTTGTACAGTAAATATGGATCTTTGTTAGCATGTACCAGAGTTGAATGCTGTGTTTATTTTGGTTCACTGTGTTGAGGAAGGAGTGTCGACGACAAATTATTTTTCTATGATTAGGTCAGTGATGGCATTCAATTAAGTTTGGATTTGCTCTCATGAGTTTTGTTGAAGGTGAGTGGTATTGTTTGAGCTGCTTTCTTTGTGTTATGGGATGTGTAACACATT
The DNA here is from genome assembly GCA_038088735.1 of Panulirus argus. Taxonomy (NCBI): domain Eukaryota; kingdom Metazoa; phylum Arthropoda; class Malacostraca; order Decapoda; family Palinuridae; genus Panulirus; species Panulirus argus. Next base: position 7,770 of record JAYMFT010020555.1, read on the forward strand.
TAGAACATTGGCTCAACCTAAATAGAATGCCTGCATCATTTCAAAAGTCTACCATCGCAATTTTAACTTGAGAGACATGGATCCAACCTTCACAATCCTGTCACTCTGAAATGTCAACAACTTCCACTTAACAAAACTCAAACCTTACTGGACATAACATATGACAAATGTATGAGACATTTCAGTTTAGAACATGACAAGTGAGAAAAGTAAAATACCATACAAGACAGTGAAAGTTTAGCAATTTTGAAATAAGTATAACTCTTGAACTTATAAAGGCATTTTATTTATTTAGCTTATGACATCTTAATGAGAGTACATGGTAAATTCTTTTGTTGTAATTTTGAGTATATTAATAAACTGAATATATCAATATCTTACTCCAGGAAAAGCATATAAGAAAAGAAATATGATACTCAGAGTTGGTGGGAGGAGAGGTGGATATTTCACCATAATAAATGAGTTACAGCATTCTAATCTACCTAAAAAATGAGGTGAAATTACACTTCTTTTTGGTGAGAAAGTTAACCGTACTGTTTTTCCCAGAACTAAATGTCTTAGAACAAGGGAAGTTCGAAGATCATACTGGTATCATTAACAAACTTCTAACCACTTGTCACTTGTCTAGTTCTCATCCAGAGCACCTCACCTGACATTCAATCCCCACACCACAAACATCAAAACAAAGGCCATAAACAAAATATATGTCCCTAGAACACTTATTGGTACCAGATTTGGACAAGAAACTGAATCCTTATATATCTTCTACAAACAAGACATCTACTCCACTCTAGACTACATTTCCCTTGCCTGATCATCGACCATCGACTCTGTACAGAGCAAATATAACAAAGCTGCAAACCACACAAAACAGAGCTTTCAAGACATTTAGAAATAAAAAAAACTGAGCCCAGCCTCACATTTCAATACTTACAGATCCTTCTTCCTTAAATAAACAACTGTCACAAAACATACAGACTGATATGACAAGCCAAGCACTAAACAGCTGCCCTCCCAACCCAGTCTTAAACTCCATCCCTCCACACAAATCTGAAACCAAGCTCCACGGACATGGACAAGTTGCACTGTATCATCTGTGTTCTTGGACACCTTTCATCTATCAAACACTGCTTCAATATATCACAAGACCTGCCATGCCCAAGACAGAACTTCCACACTGAAGACACAGAACACTTCTTAAATGCCCTATGCTTACCCCACAAAGACATACACGTAACATCTCTACACTTAATGACCTGTGTTCCTGCCTGGTAGATGTGGAAGGCTTCTTGTGCACTTTATATTTTCTTTACACATCAGTTTTTTGCACATTAGTACTACACTGTCTCATCAAAAATAAGAATTTAGTTGCATACATAAGGTTGTTAGAGAATGACTCTACCATGAGGAATCATCAGATGCACTCCATCTTATGATTTTGTACTTTCTCAAACTGATCATTCCTTATCTTCCAGCTTCTAACATTAATTCACTTACACTTTTCTAGTTCTGTGTTTACAAAATAATATATTTGTGGTTCATCTGATATGTATTTCTTGCTTTCAAAGGTAGGACAATATGAAAATCTTGATGTCTTTTGTTTTAACTGATTCAAAATCCACAAAAATTTAAACCTCCCTCTTAAATTTTAACTGTTTGTACCAGAAATAAACAAAATGGATGTTAGTCTCATCAAGTTAATACAAATGTTACTCAACCTGTCACCTTTTACATCATAATTCTTTTGTCAGAAACAATCAAAATGGATAACAGTCTCAACAGGTTAATACAACTGACATTCAACCAATCACATCAAAAGAATACTGAATACAAAATACATAAAGTGCCTACTTCATTAACATGTTTAAGATCATTTTCAAGAAGAAATAAGATCCTTTCTGTTTAAGAAAATTAAGCATACAATCGCCAATCCTAGACTGTATAGTGAGTTCCTGTAATTGTTCCATGCTTTGTTTTTGGCCTCCTTATTACCATGAACTATTACACAATTGTGCCCTGGACTGGTGAAGTGAGTTTTTGTCTCACTCCTATTTCATATTTCTAAATGATTTATAAAATTTCCTTTTTGCACAGATAATTCTTACAGGGAATGCTGATAATTCTGGAAAGCTTATTTGACTAACTCCAAATTAATGTTGGCATATCCAGTGGTTTCTGCACATGTCCTAATGTGTTCTATGTTTCTTAAGATTTCAATCTGTTACTGTGACTAGTATTTCGCAATCTTGTTAACCATATAAACTTTCTTCAACAATGTAATTTACATTACTTTGAAAATCATTCAGAAATAAAGCTGCATTACTGTTTTTGTTTCATACATTAAACAATACAGCATGCATGAAGCCCCTTTTTAAATTCATCCAGATCAAATTCACTATGTATTTTATATCCATTCTTATCTTAAGCTGCAATAATAAACACTAATGGGACAACTATCCTCCCTTCATTAGAATGATGCCCTTAAAAGTGACTGTCTGTGCACATCTACCAATGCAATCCCAAACTTTCATTCAGGTGGTGAAACAGTTGATACATCAGGCCCCACTTCAGCCGACCCTATCATTGCTACTTGTATAATACTTGGATTGTGTGAGCAGGACATGGTGACTGAACCTTCAGAATGGGTAGGCAAAATTAATGATCCTTCTGTACGTGGTGGTTGAGGGGCATGTAACTTCATGTGCCTGGCTACATGGTATTTATAAGCCGAGCGATAGTCACAGTTGGGGCACTCATACGGCTTCTCTCCGGTATGGGTCCGAAGATGGCGCTTGAGGATGGATTGGAACATGAAGGACTGAGGACAGTACGGGCAATGGTGTTGTGCGACGGCCTCCCGTGGGAAGAAGCCCCCCGGCCCTCCGTTTGACCCCTAGAATGAGAACAGCAAACTGTCAGAAAACGTCTGGCACTTCTAGTAGATTTAATGAATTTCCCTCTTCCTAAACAGATTATTTATGTTATTTCCATACTATGCCTATACAGATCAGTGAGATGAACAGTTATAAAATCCAGTATAAAATTTACTAAACTCTTTCAAGGAAGTTGTGAAATATGAATGAAGCTATCCTTTTGATGTGAAAGTTTATTTTTCGGAAACCTTTGGTCACATGAGGCTAAGTTATCACGAGCACCTGAAGCACCATCTTAATTCTACAGAATATCTTTTCCATGAATATTCTATGCAGTTTTCAAAATCAAATGAACAATTATTTTTAACAATATTCATAAGAATACCAAGATAAAAAAAAGGGGGGGTTAGTTTCCCTACATAAGAAGTGGGGGATATGAGTTACACTATAAAAGTGCTAGCAATACTGTATTCACTTGACATTTCCCACAACCCCTAAGTGGGTGAAATGCACACACTTATGGTAACAGTCACATTTAAGTATGCTTGCTCAAACTTCTTTTATTTCTCTTTTCTACATTTAAAGCCTCCATCATGGACAAGGGGCCTTATTGAAGTTTGGCCTAAAATGAAAAAGTTTTTAGAAAACAACAAAAGAAACAGGAACTAATGGGAAAATAAGAAAAATAATCTAACATTTGAAAAATGTGGGAATCTGCCTTTTTATAAGGATTAGTTCCTAAATGTTAGGAAAGACATGAGAAAGTAAGGAGATCCAAAAATTATCAGAGTAAGGCAGGAAACAGACATCACACATGTACAGCCTTGCACTGTAAAGAGCCACACAGTAATCAAGTGACATAATAGCTTGAATACTAAGTGGTTTAGCTCATGCCAGGGCAACACTAGCAATAACCTCTCTGCACTCAAAGTCATATCTATAGATAAGAGCATCAGTGAGTGACACATGGACCAAATTTTAAAGTCAGACTAGGAGGGTTTATGAGCCATATTGCCATAATCTTGAATGTCAAGTAAATCTCTACTGTTAAAATATCTCCAGAAGTGAAAGCAGTATTCCGTACAAGGATGAATCAATCCTTTGTATATAATTGCAGCAACTGCAAACAAGAGAATTCTTGACATCTGAATAGGACTCCTAATTTCTTTGCAGTAAGGTTACCAGACAAATTTGATGCTAAGGTAATTCTAAGTATCACCATAACATCTAATCTACCTCAAAAACCATACATTACACAAATACCTGAGTCTGCCTCAAGTACATTTATTGTCTTGAATGGTTCAACCAAAGGGCCATCAAAGGAATTAAAAAATTGTGAGGGGGGGTTTAGAAAGTAAAATGACAAGAAATTGGATTATGAGTTGTATTTACCCACTGAAAAAATACTGTTCAAATCTAAGTTTAAAAACCGAACTTGTGATGAAAACATGAAGATCTGAAAGAAGTGGAGAAGTGTAGTCCTGTGTTATCACCATATGAATGCAACTGGTTATTTAGTTAAAAAGAAATCAATTATAAAAGGAGGATATAGCAAATGAGACAGGGAAGAACTCTGGGGACACTGGTGTTAATCAATTAGTCAATAAATTTATTAACAGACCAGTCAGAGAGGAAGATAAATATGAGATAACTGAGTGAGGGAGGAGAGTTAAAAGAGGGAAGTTTGGAGAACAGACCCTGATGTCACACCCCGACCAAAGCTTTTGATATATCAATGGCTATAGCACACAATTCCCCAGTGTCTTGCATAAAGGCTGACCATACATTATTAAGACAGGAAAGGATGTCAGTGATGGATTATGCCTGGCAAAAGCCATTCTGTGCAGTGTGCAGATATTTAGAAAGAAGATAAATCATTCAAGGTGCTTGAGGAAATGGGAACTGAGAGATTTTGAACAGTATAGGTCATAGCAATAGGATAATAGCTGGAAGTGTTAGAAAGGTTGGCAATTTTGGGAATGGCTGCACAAATGCATTAAAATAAATTTTAGAAGTATACTCTTTCAACACACAAGGAGAGATACCCTCTGGTCCACAGACTTTGCTCATGTCTCTCTGAGAGAGAGAAGTCCTTTCTGGACTACATGGAAAGCAAATCTATCTACTTATCTACAATTACCTACTTCTGAAAAGGTTCCAGTGTTACAGAGGACCCTTTTTCCAAAGGCTCCCACTTCTCCAAAGCTGTACTGGGACAGGATGGAATCCTTTGCAATGAGAAATTCTTTCATGAGACTGTAATCTCTTTTGTCAAGCGAAAAAGGTACAACCTTGCTAACGGTGATTTTTCACTTATGATGTAACCTTGAGCAGGTAGATTTTGATAGCACCTAATTAGAAGGCAGTTATAGGATTCATAACAGGTGCATTAGGGGGTGAATGGATGTCAGTGTCACCTGAGGTGAGAATGAGAGGAGGGAAGTGAACCAAAATGAGTTGCTTTGATATTAGGAGTGAGGGCTACTGTCAAAACAGAAGAATGAAATAAAGGAAGAATGTCAGACAATATAAAAGATACTTCTGGCTAAGGACCAGAAAGGCCTAACAGTGGAGGAGAAGAGGGTTATCGCATTTCATTTGAATACAGGAATGCTTCACCTCATGAATAACATATCTCTAATGAGTTCTGAAGAAAATGAAAATCGATTGCGAGTCAAAAGAAGGAAAGGGTTTAGGTCTGATATGCCTGGCCCCTTGCATGAATGGTCTTAAAGGAAGAGTAGGTATATGTCTTCATTCATCCAACAATAACCCCTACAATGTGTTTAGCAGTGACAGAAACATCACTTCAGCAGAGGCAGTAATTTTCTTTAGGAAAATCAAAAAAGTATTTTTGTAGGCGAGTCCAGGTACTGCTGTTACAATGCCCCTAGGTTAGTTTAGGCACTGCTGTAACAGTGCCTCTCTATCTATCTTTATCTCTGATGCTTATTCCCTCTGGGAACTCCCATTAAGGGGTTGGCCAAGGCAAAAGAGTCTCCACTTATCCCTGTCCTTACATGACTCCCTCGCATACATCATTCCACCCCTTCTTCCACCATTTCTTTACCTCCAATACTCTTCCACTCTATTTCCCCACATTACAGGTAGTCTTCCTGTAACATCCTGTAATATCATAAACTCCCTGTAAGCTCCAAGTCTTGTATTCTTTCCACATGGCCAAACCACTTCAAGATATTACATCTCACCCATTCCACAATTCATTCCCTTTGCATTCCCTGCCATACCATGTCTCTCACACACCCCATCATTTCTTTCTTCATTCCATCTAGTCATAACAAATGCACCTATCAAATAACTCATTTCCACAGCCTGGATTCTTTACCTCTGTGACTGATTTCATGTCCATACTTCAGCTACGTTGGTCAGGGTTGGAAGGATTATGCTCTCCCTTAATCCTTTCTTCAGTTCCATACATACACTACCCTTCATTATTCTATTAAGGGACCCAATGACTCTTCTACCCTGTACTGCTACTAATTACATATATTCTCTCCCTTCTGGTCTCTCTCTCTCTCTCTCTCCAAATCTAAAACACAGTTTAATATACTTTTAACAAAATTTGTTCTTTCACTGTTTCCTTTCACACACCATCCCTTTAATTTTACTTGCATTTACCTACATTTATCTATGCTTATACATATCATAAAACACACTCTTCACTCTCGACAAACAACACAGTATCCTCCATGAACAGGCTTGTCCCTAGCCACCATAACTCACCGTCGCACTCCATCTCTGCAACCCCTTACTCTAGTTTTGCTTTCACCTCTCTTATCACTCCATCCAGATATATGTCTAAAAGCCAATGTGACATCATACAACCCTGCTTCACAGGGTCAAGACTGGCATTTTGAAGAAGCAGCCACATGATTTAAAGTTTTTTCATACTGTTCATAACATCACCTTTAGTAATACACTCGACATACAAAGGCACAAATTGCCCTTTGGGACCAATATATATCCATATAATAGCAACACCTGAATAGCATTAAGCTTTAATCATTCTTTAAAGTCATGAGTGTATTTAATGGGCATCAGAGAAGGCTTCTACAATTTCCTATACACACTTGATATATGAAATCTTCAATTCACATTTACCAATGAGACCAACACCTAGAAAAACTTATATTACAAGTTTTGTTTGAATAACTATAAAAAGTAATAAGAGATGCTGTTAAGTTCAGATTCATTTACACTTTTATCATATTCTTTAAATTCTCTATGATACTTGACTATGAATCTTTGATCCTTGTGACAAAATATTTATCTATAATACCTGCAATTTTTTAAAATCCCTGAGGCAAACCATGGAAGCCAAGAAAAAACCTTATTTCACAGGATGTAAACAATATGTATTTTTGTCTATTTCTGGCAAAAATCTCCCCTTTCATGAAATGAACTGACATACCTCTTAATAAATTTAATTTAAATTCACTTCCCTGTCCTATTCCTTCCTGGAACACTCACTTTTTCTGTTATTCCTTCTTACATAATCAACAATTTGCCTGACTTTCAGCACTTATTTCATCTTACATCTTTGCAATTCTATGACTCTCATATTGATATATTGAAACCTCTTCATATCTTACAAGCATAAAACACTGTATCTTCTTCTTTAGTGATACATAACATTACTTTTGCATTCAGAACAAACGTTCTCTTCTTGTCCACCCACATGTACAGGAATGTGGTGGCTACATAAGCCTGCAGGCATATGATCAAACCATCTCACACCACATATCACCCTCAAACATTTCATTTTCAACACATTCACCCAACTCTGCACATCCTCACCTATAGCTCATGGCTCACGTCCATACTAAATTGTTAGGAATACTCTACCTTCAAACATACCCACTTTTGCCATCCCAGATAAAAACTTCTCTTTCCACACATTCCTAAGTGTTCAAGAACCTTCACCCTCTCACCCAAAGACTCTTCTGCTTCCATAGTTCATAGTTCCATTTGCTGCCAAGCCCACTCCCAGTCATCTCATACACCTCTCTTCCCCCATATTTTCTCCATTCAAGCTTACACCTTAACTAGCCTGTCCTCTCACCTAACTTTCAAACATTTCATTTTCTGCAAAGTGCTGTTGTGCACTTCAATTCATAAAATGTGCCTATAGTTCCGTAAATGGATATTTAGCAAATTTTCAAAGACTGTGTCCTGTGTGCACCAGTCTAAAAATTCTAGAGGACATGTAATTACTTATTTGTAGTGTATGTAAAGGAAGTTTTAAACTCATGGGGCCCAATCTCTTGAACATTATCTGCCGTTTTACAACTTCTATGCTGTCAGCATCAAACATCATTTCTAGTCATTGTATTCCATTCATTCACCGCTCTTATCCTATAAAAGTACTTCTTTATATCTTTAACAAGTTGCTTGCTTAATTTCATGTTATGTCATCTGTTTGCTCTATCCCTACATCTCTCAAAGAGCTGCTCATTGTTTGTATCACCGATCTGTTGTAATTACTAATTTGTAGTGTATGTAGAGGAAGTTTTAAACTCATGGGGCCTAATCTCTTGAACATTATCTGCTGTTATACAATTTCTATGCTGTCAGCATCAAACATCATCTCTAGTCATTGTATTCCATTCTCCACCACTCTCATCCTATAAAAGTACTTCATGATATCTTTAACAATTTGCTTGCTTAATTTCATGTTATATCATCTGGTTGCTCTATCCCGCAGGGGTGTGTGATGTCCCCATGGTTGTTTAATTTGTTTATGGATGGGGTGGTTAGGGAGGTAAATGCAAGAGTGT
>JAYMFT010020566.1:0-16440 GCA_038088735.1 Panulirus argus
AATTGGAGGTGGAAGGATGGAGTGAAAGGGATTTTGAGCGGTTGGGGCCTGAACATGCAGGAGGGTGAAAGGTGTGCTTAGAATAGAGTGAAATGGTATACTTGGGTCGATGTGCTGGCAATGGACTGAACCAGGGAATGTGAAGCATCTGGGGTAAACCACAGAAAGGTCTGTGGAGCCTGGATGTGGAAAGGGAGCTGTAGTTTCAGTGCATTACACATGACAGCTGGAGACTGAGTGTGAGAGAATGTGGTCGTTTCGTCTGTCTCCTGGCGCTACCTCGCCATCGTGTGGGGTGGTGATGCTATTTTCCGTGAGGCGGGGTGGCATCAGGAGTGGATGGGGGCAAGCAGGTGTGAATATGTACACGTGTATATGCATGTGTATGTATGTATATATGTATATAATGATATGTATATATATGTATTGTGCATACATGTGCAAGTATGTATATATGCGTGTATGTGGGGGGATGGGTCTTTCTTCGTCTGTTTCCTGGCGCTACCTCGCTAATGCGGGAAACAACGATCAAGTATAATATAATATATTATATATCATGGAAAATATGTACTTCCCAGATAATATATTTTTTTTACCAGTAATTGAAAATTAAAGATAAGTTTGCATGATTTCTTATAGTTTGTGTTTCTGAACTTTAGAAATCCAAATATCAAAGATCATACTGTACTACCCTGAAGAAATAACACACTAAACTTACTCTTCATAAATGATGTAGACCTAATATGCAACATCTCAGACACACTTGAATCTGATCATTACCTAATTGATATAAAAACTATGGATGCTAAGCTGCCAAGGCAAAACACAAGCAACCACGGAGGTGAATTCAGCAATTTCAGTTTCAATATTAAATGGATAGAAGGGGAAGATGAAGTCACGCATCAGCTTCTGTGATAGATCAGCCAAAGAGGAAGGTAGATTTAAGGAAGCAAAGTGAAGGAAGGAAGACAAGAGAGGTTAACTTGGAGATGAGACCCTGATTCCACACCCTGCCAGAAACTGTAGATAATACAAGGGATATTACGCATGATTCTCTAAAATCCTTCAGAGATGATGACCAGGCATTAGTAAGATAGAAAAGGATATCACCATTGGATCTTGCCTTGCAGAGGTCATACTTATGATCATAGAAAAGACTAAGAGGTTCAAGATATTTGAGGGAATAGGAGTTGAGGAAGGATTCAAAGACTTTAGGATTGACAAAAGTCAAAGGTACAGGGGTTAGAACAGTCCCCTGAACAAGGAAAAGTTTTTGATCTGAAAGAGATGGAACAGACGAGTAGGAATAGGTGCAAGTTCAGAACCATACTCTTTTGATACATGGTAATAGAACATTTGATATAGAAGCATGCTTCTTTCCGGAGAGAGAAATGCCATAGTACTGTCAAAATGGAAAAGTAAGGGAAATGTTGCATTGAAAAAGTTGTTAGAGATGCCTTTATCTAAAGACTAGAAAGACCCGTGAGTAGATGAACCTTTATCAAAAGACCAGGAAGAGCTGTGATTGGATGAATTGAGGTTGTCACACTTCCTTTGGATAAAGGAATGCTTCTCTTAGTGAATAACATATTTGCAGTTATTATTGGCACAGATGAATGTTGAATAGGAATTAAAGGAAGGAGAGTTTTTCCAAACCCAGTATGCTAGGTACTTTTACCTGAATGGCTTCAGAACAAGAATGGCTGGACCTTGGATCAGAAGAAGAGGAAATCTTAAGAGGAAGAGGGGATATATATGCCTCCATTCCTGCACCTAATAACCTCTTCTATATGTTCAACAGACAGCAGCATCACTATTTAATGCCCAAGACTCACACCCACATAATTCTGTTAGGACCACTGCATCATCAGACATATTTGTCCCTGCCATATAAGGTGCTGATCCCTCTTTCCACAAACTCCTCAGGGTTCGTGCATAACGAACCTTATCTCTGTCTTTTCACCCTGTGACTCACTTCAGTCTCCATGGTTCCATTAGCTGCCACTTCTGCTTCCAGTTACCTAAAACACCACTTCCTTCAGAACCTCCCTTTTCAGACTTACACTCAAACCATTTTTTTTCATCCTCTTGCTGCACCTCGTTACTATACATTTGTTCGCATTTACTTTTAACTTCCTCCTTTCACACACACTTGTCACCAGCTTCTGGAGTTCCTTTTGGAGTCTACCACCAGAGTCATGTTATGTGCAAACAGCAACTGGTATTACTTGGTGTTTATTGGACATAGCTAGGAAATAAGGTTGTACATTCACTGCTGTAGTTTGATCACTATGATTATCACTTGGAATTAAGATATCAACATATAATTTACAAAACACTGTTTTGAGACTGGACATTCAGTTCTTAATTGATGAACCTTTACTCCATTTCTCTGGTAAATTGTTTTTCATTGTTTGATATTTATTTTTTGATCTTCATATAGAGGTCTATCTAGCTATTTAGCTGTCTCACATAACAGCATTTCTTTTACTGTTTCATCATCACATTAACACAAATGGTGACCAACAATTTATTGTATGATTTGATTGTTGGTCTTTAGAGGAAAATTATCATGATAGTGAACTAGTTATGGTGGATTTTGAAATTTTGGTTCTATACTGATATCCACTGTTAAGAGATTTTATTTGATAACTCATTCATTATCCATTGGCCACACAGGGAAGTTCAGATAGAGTGATTGCAGGTAATTATGATGCCATGATGATCCTGTTTAAGCATGGGACATGTATAATGCGCACATGTCAGTTCAGCTGCAGATTATCTTCATACATTTTTGATGCGTCCAACAGGATCAGATTTAACTAAGACTCATTACAGTAGGATTATATATGATTCATTTCAGACCCAAGTTGTTGCTTATATAATAAAAGTATAAATCAACAAAACCTTACAGATGAGAGTTTGTAAGTCATTGCAGCATTTATGTACTTTGTCAACCATTATGATAAGCAGATCACCAAGTTGATTTTGGAAAGATTCATTAGGTGGTTAGTACAGTGAATACATGAAAATCCTTTCCAAGTTTTGACAATTCATTGGTACAATTTGAACCCATAGATATATCAGGTTGGTAGAATTTTCTAAATGTATCTATGTGGCAGTATAAACTTAAGAGATGGTGATGCCCTTACTCCTTCTCAAATGGGGACTATTTGGTTGAGTTGGTTGAACCAGATTTATTTTACAAAAAAAGGGATTAGTTGATGGAGAACCATGTTTTATAGACTTTAGCTATTCAACCATTTTGTTAATGAACAGAACTTTATAGAGGCATAGACTTGCATTTACATATGCATTTCTGAGATTCTTTTTTTGTTTATTAGAATCATTGCTATGCATTTGTAAAGAAATTTTATCCGAATACTTTGTTCTTTACAGATCAAGAGCTGAAGAACATTATTGACAAGCTGGCCCAGTTTGTGGCTCGCAATGGTCCTGAATTTGAACAGATGACTAAGACTAAGCAGAAGGAGAACCCTAAGTTTAGTTTCTTGTTTGGTGGAGAATATTTCAACTATTACCAGTACAAAGTCACAACAGAACAAGCGAGTGAGTGAATTATTCCTATATACATTTTGCAGGCTACACTGTTTCTCTTAGAATTTAATGATCTCTGTATAGTGTGTTTCATTGTTTTTCAAGTATGTACTCTGTAATATTTGTTTAGAATTTTTTGCAAAAATTTAGGATTAATCTGTTTTAATTCCATATATGCTGGGGTCTTCATTTGAAGACTTCCATAACAGATGCCGAGAGTCTTCAATCATCATATGATTGCTGTGTTTAATGTCTTTTTTTTTCAAATCCTTTGCCAGTACTTTGATATTTGTACAACTGGTCACTGTATTCGCTTTCTTCAGACACTACTTCTCTTTGGAAACATTTCTGAAATATACCTTTGTAAATTAATGTAAAAATGTGTGTAAATATATTTGTTTTATGATGTGAATAAGTGTAGGGGATTGAAGGTAAATGAGAGTAGAAGTAAAGTAATGGTGTTCAAAAGGAAATGAAATATAGATTTTGCTAAACCCTATTGAGTGAAAGAAAGTGTACTAAACTCTGTTATAGATATTGGGGCACAAAGACTGGAAGAGTTAAGAGATTTAAGTAGTTAGGAGCTGTCTTAAGTAAGTTTGGTGATGTGGAAGGAGAGATAAGGGAGAGATTAGTACAGGTAGAAGAGTCATTGGTTCCCTTAATAAAACAATGAAGGGCAGAGGTGTAAGTAGGGAAGTGAAGAAAGGATTAAGGTCCTGTTTGAGCTTGTGGTATGACTAGATAGAATGAAGAAAGAAATCGGATGGTGTATGAGAGATATGGTATGGCAGGGAATGCAAAGTAAATGTACCGTGGGGTGGTAGAGTGGGTGAAATGTAATACTTTGAGGTGTTTTGGGCTTATGGAAAGAATGCAAGATGGGGAGTTTACAAGGAGAGTGTATGGTAGTACAATTTTAAAGAGGTTAATGTGAGAGGAAGATCACCTATGACATGGGGAAATAGAGTGAAAGAGTACCGTAGGGAGAGAAGTGGTGGAAGAACATGGGGAATAGTGTATGTGAGGGAGGCATGTAAGGACTAGGATAAGTGGAGACTGGTACCGTGGCTAACCGCTTGATGGGAGTTCCTAGAAGGAACAAGCATCTTAGATATAGATACAGATAGACAGAAATGTGTAAATAGTGATGTGTCATTTAGTGAATTTGTGTCATTTGACCTCCTCCCTTTCTCTGCTACCCTTTCACTGCCTCTGCCTTGTTACAACAGGCCATATAAGTTGTGGTGGCTCATTTTTTGGCACATATCCTTTACTTTTACATGTATTTCTTTCATAAATAGTGATGTGTCATCATTGAAATTGTGACACAAGATTAACTTCCTACTTTAGCTTCATCCTTCCTTCACTCTCCCTCCATTACATCCACAACATTGTTACATTTTTGGACCCCTGTCTCAGTTTAGTTCCATTGTAAGCTGAACCTTTGAAACCCATGTTTTATGTGGGAGCATGTTCCTGTCTAAAATTTTCCCATGTATTACTCTTACATATGGAATGTATGTGACACAACTTAGGTTAAGAACATTATATCACATTTCTGTGTCATTTACTTGTGACAGTTTTTAGCTCTTTATCATGTTCGATGTATATGTTGAGTCAAACTACATCACAGCTGTTCAGTTGTATTGGTTGGTCACACATGATTCATCAAAAAAGAAAAGAAAAATTGTCAAAAGTTGATGTTTATTGATGTATGATTCAAAATCTGATACTTCTTTACTGTATTTTTTGCTTAACTCATGGATTATTGATTATTCAAATATTCACAGAATTAATGGAGAAAATGGGTGTTATAGTTTAAGCAATTTTGTATCAGATGAAAGAATGCTAGCTGGCAGTGCCATCTTTTGCAAGTGGAAAGTGCCAGTAGCAAAAGAGTCAACACAGAGCTGTTTAACTGTGTTTCTGTATATATATATTTTTCAGTGTAGTTCTCTTCAGTAGGTTATTACCTAACATATGAGCTAATAATTTCTTTTAAATTTTATGAAAATGAGAAAGTAGGTGTTTGTTTGAACACTTACATATTGAACAGAAGAATTATAGCTAGCAATGCTACCTTTGGCAAGTGGTAAGTGCCATTGGTAAAATATTCAACATATTTACCAGGTGAATTATCTTTTTTTTTCATATCTTCATCAAAACTCTCTTCAGGAGTTTATTACTTACATCTTGAATGAGGTAAAATTTTGTCGATGTTCACAAAAATAGCAGAGAAAATGGGTGGTCAGGTTTGAACAACTGTGTATTCAGTAAAGGAAAGGTAGCAACTTAACCATCTTTACTCAAGCACTAATTGCCCATAGCAGAATATTAAAAGTATATTTGTAAGATAAAACAGACAAAACAGCAACTTGTATTTTTATATATTATTCTCTTCACAGAAAATGTTATGGAAAACTTTACAGTTATAAGTGGCAAGTTAGAATAGCTTTTAAAACCCCCAAAAATAATAAACTACAGAGGATAAAGAACGGTGTTGAGGTATATTGTTCCTCCTTTAAGAGCAAATGCCACTTTAAGACAGTTCTTAGTTAACTGAAGATTGGTCATAATTTGTTCACCTCTTGTACTTAATGAAGAGGAGACCTGCCCCAGTGTGACCAGGAATATCAGTATTACTGTGAGACGAGTACTAATAGAATGCCAAGAGCATAGGAGTCGCAACGTCAGTTATGAATTATATGATAACAAGAAGGAAAGAAAATGCAGTATAGTATTGGAAAAATTTTTGAAAATAATTTTAATAGACATGAATTTTTTGTAGGAAGCCTTCAACATCAGAAAAAATAGTAATATAAAGTCACATATGAATAGTTTTAAGTTTTTAGATATTGTTTAGAGAAAGCCAAAATGTACATTTTATGGAGATTATTTTAATATTTATATTATTTTAGGCTTATACATATCACTTTCATGCTAAAGATAGCTGAATAATCATTATATTGTAGCAGGCAAATTCCACTGAATCAATCAGTCTCCCACAGACTCCATCACTAGCTTTTGATCTATAAACATACATTCATATAATGTACACTCTCTCCCTTTTCTTTCTTTCGTGCAGTACTGAAGCATCGCCAAGCTCGTGAACAACAACAGCAACAGCAACAGTCTCAGCCATCTCAGCAGCCTTCATTACACCAGGCTCCCCCTCCCCCACAAGGAGCCTTTACTGGTGGAGGTGCAGGTGGTGGCTTTCCTGGCCAGAGTTACCCACCAGCATATGGGTACCCTCCCACTTCAGCATACCCAGAACCTGAGCTGCCTCAGTTTCCACAAGTGACCGTCTCCTCGGGAGGTTTCTCTCAGGGGCAGTATGCACCACCACCTCCACCTGCTGCCAGTGAGCCACCCACAACATTCCCACCTGGTGATTCAAGTTATGTCACTTCCACATCCTATGTTCCGAATAGTACAACAGAACCCCCATTTGTTCATACTACTCAGTCTTTCCCTCCACCACCACCAGGTGATGCTACTTATACTGCTCCTCAGGTGAGTACTTAATAGAAAAAAAAGCATCTTTATGGTAAGGAGTATTCATTAGGGTGCAGTTCATAGCTTATAACACAAGGCAGTTGGGGCAACTTTTTATCAAGGTGTATCATAAATTTATTGTTGTAAACCATATAGCTAAGGCACATGTATGCAATTCATTTCCTGAATTTTTCCTGGAGGATGTATTAATTTGAGATGTCATGAAATATTTTTATCTCAGGCTGGAGAACCAGGGGCTTTTACCAGCAGTACAACAGGGTATTCGCAACCTCCACCTCCTCCTCCCCCAAGTATAACTATAGAGTCCATTAATAGTCAGCAGCAGCAGTTGCAGGAACAGATCCATCAAAGTGAACAGAATTTAGCGGCTCAACAACTGGTCAGTAATTCATGTAGTCTTAGATATATCCAGTCTCTTGTAATTGCATAACATTTTTGTCAGTCAAACCAGCGCATAGACCTTATCTGTGTATGCTTACTATATCAGAACTTTATATTTTGCTGTTATCCATTTCACTCAGACTCCTTCCTCTAGTATCCAGATTCTTTCATTTCCCTTTTGGAAGTTGATGTTGTTTGCCTTGTTTTAACCTTCTTAAACTGTAGTCTCATGTATTATATGCATACAGCTCACTCTTCTGTCATCCACTTCATTAACACTCTAACCTCTCAAATTAATTTATTGTCTACTTTGCAACTCATATTTTTCAAGTATAAAAACATTTTTAACCTTACAGAATGAGAATTAAGCAAACTGAAAGTAATTGTAGGCATATGAAATTCATGGACGAGTTGCTGTGTTACTAGTTTGATGGAGAGCTGTGGACTGTGTAGCTACCAGTCTTGTTTTGTCTTGATTTTTTTTGCTTTATACATTTATGGAATGATTGTTATTTTGCTATTATTGACTTATGATCACCATAGTATATACAAACACACTCTGTTTAACATCAGTAAAGATATATATACTAGTAGAATTAGAGAAAATTTTTGCTATGGCAGCAACATCTACTCAAACTGTGTAATATCTCCCTTTCTCTTGCTCGGAGGGCAGCTAAGTATGATATATTTTGTGAAGGGATGAAGCACCCATATGCCCCTCCTCCTATACCCATTCCCAGAATTTAACAGTGGAATTATGGTTGGAAATCTCAGTTTGTTTGGATATGGTTGGAGGGGTTACCCCGTGGGGCAGGGTGGCATCAGCAGTGGATGAGGGCGAGCAAGTGTAAATATGTACATGTGTATATGTATATGTGTATGTATGTAAATATGTGTATGTTGATAAGTATATATATGTACTGTGCATATGTGTGCATGT
The DNA here is from genome assembly GCA_038088735.1 of Panulirus argus. Taxonomy (NCBI): domain Eukaryota; kingdom Metazoa; phylum Arthropoda; class Malacostraca; order Decapoda; family Palinuridae; genus Panulirus; species Panulirus argus. Next base: position 8,402 of record JAYMFT010020566.1, read on the forward strand.
ATGTATATATGTGTGTATGTGGGGGGATGGGTCTCTTCTTTGTCTGTCTCCTGGCACTACCTCGCTGACGCGGGAAACAGCAATCAAGTATAATAAATATGATATACTAGATCGAGTGATTGAAGGGTTAACCAGGACCGTATCTGTAAACTTGACTCTTCCCAATTATTATTCTGTATGGCTTTATTGCAATATGTCTATACTTTAAAACATAGTTTGACAGTTTAGTCTCTACCACTCTATGCTGCATGAATATATAGAGCTCCTTGGATGTTACTTATTCCCTGTTTGAGAGAGGAGCGACTTTGCACTTCTTTAGGGTCTGTTATTTGAGTCTTCTTTTATCTTGATGCTGTTTAATATATCATAGAAAGTAGTAATTCTGAATTTTTGCATGTCATTCCAGGTTCTGGAGCAACAAAAGGAGGGCCAAGTGAGAGAGGGCATTTATGTAGCCAGAGGTGAAGTGCTGCGAAATGAGGCATCAGAGCTGGGCTTGTCCACTCATGAGCTTGATGAGCTTTTGGGTCCCATCACAGAGTCATGCACAAAGGACTCCATATCCAATGGCAAGCACTGGATCTTCACCAATGCCCAGTCTCCAGCAAAGAATCAATGGCTTGCACGATATCTAATGTGGAAGTAAGAACTGTAGGTTTTGTTTTTTTAATTCATATGTGAGGTAACTGTTCTACACTTTTTAGCAGAAGATTTTCAGAGATTTTCCCTTTTCCAGTTGGAGATAGTTTACTGTGGCTGTAGTCACATTACTATTGCTGATATTAAATACATGTTGGTGCAACACTATCACTATAAGACTAAAATTTCTCATGTACTCTATGTTAATGATTTCCATACTTCTTCCATGATTTGTTTTTGTTTCTTCCCATTTATATTTTGTAAAAATAGCCTTTGCATACACTAAAACACACCTTCACTGAATAGAATTGGGTCACCAATGGTGTGGCTTGGGGGTAAGTTGTGGAACCATTGTACTTGATCTGTGTTAAATGATCTACTAGTAAGGACTGGACTTATACCTGAATTCTATACATTTGTGGATGATGGCAAAGTCACAAGGAATGATGGCAGTTGTATTACAGGCAGACTTGGACAATCTGCACAGTTGCTTTTATAATTGGTTTATGAAATAAGGCTTGAAAAAGTGTAAAGTACTGACGATAGAACACAACAAAAGAAGGCCTCATTAGGAAATAGTTCTCTGTATTGGCTGTTAGACATGTTATTGGATGGGATTTGAAGGGAGGTGTATGCAAGGGTCTTGGAGAAAGGGGCAGGAATGCAGTCTGTTGGAGGTGCAGGGACCTGGGAGGTGTCAGTTACTGTTTGCTGATGGCAGATTAGAGTAAGAAATTCGTGAAGCTGAGTTTAGGAGAGTATATGAAAGGAGAAAATTGAGAGTAAGTGTGAATAAAAGCATGGTAATTAGGTGTAGCACTGGAAAGAGACAGGTTAGTTAGGATGTGAGTTTGAATGCAAAATATTTGGAGGAAGTGAAGTGGTTTTGATACATGGGTAGGAGCAAAGGCCCTGGGAGCATTGAAGAATTACCAAAAATGTTTTGTTAAAAATAGGATTGCCAAACATAGATAATTTAAGAAATGTTTTCTGGAAAAGGAGACTATCTGTTAATCATTTCAAATTAGAGCTGTAACCTGCAGTACTGTTTTTATTTCAGAGCTACTGCCACAAATGGTTCATTCACTCACAAGCTGCACATCATCTATCTCATGAATGATGTACTTCATCACTGGTAAGTTTACTGAGTAGTGGTAAGTTATGATTTATCTGTAAGACAGTTGTTTTTTATTTAATTTGTTGTTGCTTTATCTTTCCTGGTTATGGTATCTCCAGTAGTTTGCCTGCAACTGGATATGATGGGAATTGTAGATTGTGTGGATAAGTGGAATGGGACAGTAATGGAATTGCAAGATATGTTTGGGATAAGGGATTTTGATTTGTCTGTGATTATAATGAATTGAATTTTATTGGAAAACTTGTACTGAATATAGCATAACATATGAGATTAGGCTTGCAAGAAGGTGCATTGATAACCCTTTCGATTATCCATGCCACGACTGTGTGGCGTTTATTGCCGATGTATTAAGTTTCTTGGAATGCGTGGAATGGTGTATGTGAGGGAGGCATGTATCTATTTATTTACTGATTTATATATCTGACACCTCTTTCCACCAAGGACTCCCTCAAGGGGGTGGTCATGACCAGAGTGTCCGAAACTAGTCAACTTTCCTGACACTTCTTAGCCTTTAGTGCCTCACTTTTAGTAGGCCAGTGGCAGAGGGAGCAGTGGAGACTCTTTTGCTAAGGCCATCTTCTTGATGAGAGTTTGTGGAGGGGATGGTATTAGAGATATAGATAGATAAATAGATAAATAGATAGATAGATAGATAGATAGATAGATTATTTATAAGAGTAGATCCAAAGGGTATTCATATAATGTTTGATGTAAATGGATAGGTTGGAGCTAGTGGAGGGATTATAGTAATAAGGTAATTATGTAGTCCTGGGAGAAAATTATGAAGGATACATGACAGTGCATGTCACCTAGAGAGTGGATGTGAGCGTATGTGGCCCTTCCTTTGTGTGCTCTGGGAGCTATCTCGCTAACATTGGGATGATGGACAAGTATGAAAGAAAAGAAAGAACATGAATGTGTGCATAAGTGAGCTTATAGTCACTGCACTTGCTTTATAGAGATTTTTAATGCTTTCCTTTGGAGATGACAGGGAAACAACTGCAAATTACCAAAGAAAACATATGGCTGGAAGTCCTAACCTTTCAAAAGAAAAGAGAGAGAGAAAGGGGCTAGGTGTGGATTTTCATCTAAGTCTCAGTCATATATTCCAGATACCTCCGCTTTTAGGCAGAAATGGCAAACAAGTATGATTCATATTTATTAATCATTATATTTATAATTGCCCCAGGACCCCTTTTCCAGGAGCTGCTGCAGCTCCAAGGCTGTGATGCTTCAGATAACATAGAAATGATGGTCTTCTGCAGAGTGAGAGGTTTTTGATGAGCTTTTACTCTCAATAGTCCAGCCTTGCTCATGCAGTTAGAGCAGAGGAGAAAATAAGTGCCCAGAGAAAGGGTAGACCATAAAAGAGATGGAAGGATTCAGCAAATGAATGATTATACGTTAAAAGCATTTAAAATCAGGAAAACAGGGTAATGATTAGTGACTGAGTGTACTAGAGGCATTTCTTGTGGTTGGAAGTGTGAATGGAAATGTGAATTATATTAGAAGACTTATCTTGATATGGAAAATGAATGATTATATGTATGTATGTATTGTATGGGGTTGGGGTTTGGATATCAAGTTTTGTAGAATTAATTTCCTCCTACAAAGGTTTATATGTGTGTTTGATGCACATCCTGTAAGTTGAAATGGATTTGGAGAGAGACAGTAGGTGCTGTCATAGTAATGAGGAAGATTTTGTTGCCTTCTTAAAGGACATAAGTTGATGCATCTGAATATGCAGCAAGGCTGTATGTGTTTGATTCACCTTATGTAAATGAGAACAGATCTGAAGATGATGTTTTGGTAGATACTTTTTAAATATTTCTTTTCATCATTTTTTTTCTTTCAGTGTGAGAAAAAATGCAGATGACTTGAAAGAAGCACTGCAGAAGGTTTTGGCTCCTATGTTTTGCAATGCTATGACAGTTGCTTCTGAGGATCAAAAGTCTAAGCTGGATAAGGTAATGTTTGGTACAGTTGTAAAATGTTTGATAATGAGTATTACTTAAGGGTCATGCAAAATTTCTGAACTTGTATGAGTGAAGAATGCCCCTTATGAAGTTAATATAGATAATTACTTATATATGAATATGAAACCTATTGATCTACTGAAACCTAGTTTCTTACAACTGTAATGTTTATGGCATTATTGAAATCATAGTGGATCTGACATTCTTTTTTTTTCCCCACATCTGATTCATCATTATGCAGACCTTGTTAATCTGTATTTCAATATGTTAAGGTTTTAATGTACTTCAGATGATATTTCTGTCCAGATTTACCGAAAGTGGATTAGGTTCATGCTCGCAAAGTTCTCAAAAAGAGTTTTGAATTCTTGTTTATGTTACATGAAATTATTCGTTTATAGTATTAGTTTTTAACCAACAATATCTGTATCTTTGTAGTTGCTGTCACTGTGGGAGTCTAAAATCAATTTGGAAGATGTGGTGTTATTGCAGCTAAAGAATCCAATTGAATCCTGGGCAACCTTTGAGAAAGGTCTGATAGATGAGTTTCCTCAGGTTGTTGCAACTATCAACCAGCACATTGATGCTACTTTTGAGGTTTGTTAAAATGTTTTGACAGTATAACATGACCAGGGATTGGGAAGACCACATAGAGAGGTCTGGTTTTTAGAAAGTTTTCTATTTTATCGTTTTTACTTCTATGCATTATCATATGTATTTATGTACTTCCTTTAGACAGATAGTAGTTTGTAGGCACCCAACAACCAGAGAGTTATATTGCCAGTACTACCCGCCTGGGTACTGGAAGGGTTAGTGATGGCTGTGTAGTGAGCCAGCACTTTAGTGGTTGTCAAGTTGCACTCCTCTGGCCTAGATAGTTGTCTTTTCTTTCTGTCTCACCCATTGGCATTCTGTCCACAAACATGCAATCTCCTCTTGTTATACATAACATTTAACAACACTAAACTCACATAGCTCATTCTTCTTAACTCTAGATTTTCCTGCAGTGAGCACTATGCACTAGCCCTGCCTTTTGTCAAATGGTAGGAGCAGTATTAGGTAGAAACAGTAGATGGAAGTTGTATGTAGGAACATTAAGCTGGAGCATTTGACAGAAGTAGTCCGTAGGAACATTAAGTAGGAGCCTATGTGAATACTGCACTAGAGTTGCCCTCTGCCAGTAATCTGATAAGGGTGAGGCACTAAAGGCTAAGAAGCAGCATTGGAGTTCACTAGTTATAGAAACTCTATTGTTGTTGCCACCCCACTGAGGGAGTTCGAAGTGGGAACAGGTGTTAGATATTTAGATAGCTAGATAGGTAGATAAATACTTGTGAGGAGAGAATGTACAAGCAGCACTTTATCTCACTGTTACACACATTTCAAAGACATGTCAATCTTTATCATTTTCTTAAGTTACTCAGTATTTCCCCATCACTCCTTTAACCACTCTCCACTATCCCTTCTTCATATCATCAATTACCTTGAGCTTTTTCTCTGGATCTGCTAATTCAGATATCCTTTCCAGAACACATCCTTGATCATATTCTCTGTGCCTTTGTATGGTTTGCATGTGAATTGCTATTTTATTTTTTTGAATGACTCAAATTTTGTGATTAACCCCATAAAGCTCACTTTCTAAAAACCCAAACTTTCCATCAAAAGCCTTTCACCAAATTTTGTGATTGACACTTTAAAACTATCTTTTTAAAAGCCAAAACTTTCCATCAAAGCCTCACACTTTCCTTTGCATAACAATTTGCAACCCTCAGCTACTTTGTTTTAAAACCATAAATGTCTCAATTAGAAATATCACTTCCTCTCTACCTTACGTCACACACACCTAACTAATTTACCCCTCATTACTATATCTTTTACTTCTTTTCCTATTGTTCTTCAATTATTTCTTTCACATTCCACTTAGCCTTATGAATCATTAGTTCTTATTGTATTTGGTTGCAGGAACATTTCTTTCAGAATATGCCATATACACATTTGGTTTTCATGGGTCCGAAGCCCTTTTTCATAGAAACTACAGCACTTCACAGCTTCTCAGCATATCATCAAAAATCCTTGTTTAACCCTTTCTTATTATTTTTCTAGGCAGTTGTACAGTTTTTTTACCTATCTTTGCAGTTTTTCTTTTGTCTGTCAACCCTCCTCTGACAGTCAGTAAAAAAAAAGAAAAAAAAGAAAGTAAAATGTTTAGTCCCACGGAGACATAATAAAAGTTAGATATGCCAGAGGATTGAATGATAGGGCTGAAATGTGCATTGGAATTTAACAGGGATATGTGAATATTGTTCAGGTGTGAAGTATTGATGCAAGGTGGGATTGTTAAGTTAGAAAAAGAGCCAGGAAAAAGATTATTGCAAATGGACAGGAAATGGCTTGGAATTCTTATTGCTATAATAATGTATATGATATGGAAAGGTTAGTGATGAAGGAAATATCCTAAAGCATTTTGAAGAATTAGCACTGCTGTTGCAATGCTGAAAGTAACATGATGTGAAAATAGTCAATTTATGATTAGAGAAATTATAAAAGTATTGCAGAAACATTGCTTCAGAAAAGTGATTTTGAAATAGAAAGCTGGCAAGTAGCAGTGAAGAATATAAAGAATATAAGAATATAAAGTATGAAAAGAGAATTTAGTGTCAAGCAGGGAGACAGAGGAAGGAAAATCTGTGGGAGGAATGTTATTAGACTATAATTACAAAGAACAGTATGCTAATGCGTTTATGACATAAAAAGAATTTTTGTTGTTTACGCTGAATAAAGATTATGAAGTGGTAGTGAAAGGTATAAATAAATATGAATTGAGAGGGAAGCAGAGTGAAGGGAATTGTATGCTAAAGGGGATTAAGTACTGATTGGAGAAATTTAGATTAACATCTGAGATGATTTTGTCTGGAGGAGATTCTGCATGGGACACCTTACTGTATAGAAAGAAAATTGCATAATGAATGCATGTAAGCAGGGAAATAGGTTTGCTTATTTTTGTTAAAAGTTGGAGGATGAAGAGGAATAGATTTGTTTCATTTGTATTAAGAAGCTTTTCATTTTTATTTAGAACAGCAGAATAGAATAAATATTTTCCATCTTCTCAGGGTTATAAACAGCAGCATAATGCCTTTGTGCAGCATGCAACTGGCCAGATTCAGGGATTGGAACAACAGAAACAACAGCTAGAGCAACAAGCAGCCGCAGCAGCAGCAGCCGCAGCAGCAGCAGCTGCATCAGCAGCAGCAGCAGCAGCTGCAGCAGCAGGTTAGCTAAGCCTAGAAATGAATGTGCCAGATGCTGGATTTAAATGTCTTAGATGTGGTGGTACAAAGTGGTCTGGTAGACACCACTTCGTATATTTTTTATTTTTTATTTTGTACACTGCAGTGAGTGTGCATAACAGAACTTTTTCCATGGATATTTTTTGTTACAGCTTTTGTCTTTTGATCTTAGTATTATTGCTTGATTAGGAACCTATAGAATTAGTGTAGTTGGCTTTTATTCTGGTGGAAAGGAAAAGGGTAGTTACATTGGTGTCCTGTTTAGCTGTTGTCTTTAACATAAATGAAAAAAATTCATTTTCATGTAATAAAACTTGGTGTTTCACATTTATATGTTATTTCTTTTTTTATATATTTTGCAGCTTTAGGTAGGATGTTTGGGATGACTGTCTTGATACTATATATTTCCTGGATTGCAGATTGACTTTTTCTGACAACACACAATATCTTCCTATGCCATATTAGTTAACCCTATTGCTGCATTCCAGTGGACTGTGAATTTCAAGATGAAAATGATAATTAGTCCGTTTTCACATTTTTTATCTAGACAAAACCTTAAGGTTTCCGTATTTGACATTAAGATTTCTTAAAAACATTTGATTAAAGGGAAAGAAAGAAAATAAATGAAAATAAGGTCATGAAACAAATTAGATAGCTAGATTTAAAGGAATGATAAGTAGCCCCACATTGTCAACTCAATAGCATTTGTCAAGAAGATTGAATATTGTTAATACATCTTGTATATTTATGCTAGCTCTTAAGGGCTCAAGCAAAGTCAGGTTGCCCAGTTTAAAGAGCTGCTAAACACCCTTGTGCTGCTGTTTTGTATACACTTCAAAAACATCAACTTTTTTTTTTTATATTGAAGGCTCCAGTCACGGACAAAAGTCCACATCAAGGCCGGGCCCTAATTGAAATATAGGTGGAGTTGAGAAAGGGGGAAAAACAGACAGGGAAAGTATTTACAGATTTTTGAGAAAGTGAAAAACATGTCTCTTGAAA
>JAYMFT010020577.1:0-16440 GCA_038088735.1 Panulirus argus
TATATATAAAAAAAAAAAAAAATATATATATATATATATATATATATATATATATATATATATATATATATATATATCTTTGTTTCACTAATACTGCTAGTGTATGATTGTTTGCAGGGTGTATTCTGTTAGTTCATTTAGCTTTGCAGTGAATGACATATGCTGATGATGCTGTAATATAAGTGTCACAAACCACTATTACGAAGTTTGATGGCTACAAACATTAACAAAAGGGTCACACAAGGTAAATCAGCCATGACTGACAAGTACACGTTCTAATATCTATTGGAGACGCATATTTTGTTCCTAGTAAAGGCCATTAGTCCTTTCCCTACTGCCTTACTGCCCAGCATCCATACGCCTGTCCTCCACATCACACTTATTAAAGCTACACAGGTTACTATAAATAAGGAAAATAGTCCTACATCGAAAATATCGAAAAACCTCAACGAGTTACAGTAACTGATATATGCTCAACGGACACATCTGGAAAAAAATAGCAGAAAGTAGAAGAGAACGGTGGTATAAACCTCAGCAGGAGATGATATGGAACAGAGTTGGTCCACACAGTTTACATAGCAACGAGAGAGGCTCCAGCCAGTCTCCTTCCTCGCCGGACGAACAACATGACTACAGACATACACGCCCAGTCTGCCGGGGAGATATAAATATGGCACCAAAAACAAGTATCCAGCAAACCAGCAACCCTACACCAAACACCTGTACACTCTATGGCTACCTTTTATTTCACCATTGTACCTTCCGCTATACAACCTTTTTCGCTTCCCCTGTACAACCTATTTCTTTTCCCCTGAACGCCCTCCTCCTAACCCCTCCAGACCACCCATTCAAAATTAGAATAGATAAATAGAATGATATTAGAATGACAGTGATGTCAGTCTTTCCTACTGCTACGAGCGACTTGTCATTTTACATTTACCGTCGACGAATTTACTTGAAGCTGTTGAGCGTGAGAGTGCGACCCTTGAGCAAGGTGGCACAGCCCTTTGATATAATGACCTGGCCTTTGATATAATGACCTGGCCTTTGATATAATGACCTGGCCTTTGATATAATGACCTGGCCTTTGATGTAATGACCTGGCCTTTGATATAACGACCTGGCCTTTGATTCAACCCTCTAGAGTCAGGTCATGAGCCAGGCCATCATACCCATGAGCTGAATCACCCTTTCATGTGGTCAATCCTGCCATCTGGCTGGTTTAGTCGGTTGACGCTCTGTTCAGCCACATGAGTGTTGGTGATTTGTGCAAAGTGGGATTTATGAACACGAGTTGTGTAATCATTAGATTAGCTGAAAACGTGGCTAGTCAGTACATTACAATCACGCTCTTATGAGCATGAATCATGGAACCAGCTATCATCTATATATACTTAATATATCTGTTTCACAATAACCGACGTAACACGGGCTGGAACACTATCTGGTTCCGGTCATTTCGGATCTAAATGAAATAAATTTCAAGAAAAAGAATGAGAATGATTACAGCTAAACATCTCTTTTTTACGTCTTCTTTAACAAGTCTCTTGCATTACTTCATGTTATCTCCACTGGTTGTTTTATTTTAACATCTTCCGAAGAATTGTTCATTTCCTACGTCATCAGTTTGGTTTGAATACTAAAAGATTACGATCAGGTTACTCCTTACTCTTCTTTCTTCCATGCTGGGTAAATCTAAGGTCTTTATCCCTTCCCTATAACTCATCTTCCATTGATTCTGGTACAGTCTTTTTGCCCTTCTTTGAACCGTGTCCGGTAACTCTGTGCTGCTCCAGATCAGGTGACAGATCTTGAGAAGTACATTGTAATTTTAGCTTTATGTAGGACGTGAACAGCTTGTTGAATATATCCTTATCCATGGACATGAAGGCAATGTATGTGTGTGTGTGTGTGTGTGTGGGTGTACAGGGATTAGACGCTGGTTTCATACAGAAGGAATCCAGTGGGAATCCGTATAGAGGTATGGCTTTCAATCATAGTCAGATGCCTTATGAGGATTCATATTTCCGTCCTTCTGGGAGACCAGTGTGACAGTCAGCGGTGAACCTGGATGAAGGTAGATAACAGCTCTCATAGATTTCCTGTCATTAATGTTAATAAAGATTTTTGTGTCTTATGAGAGCCGGGAAACGGAGGATCATGGTGTCATGTTACCTCCGACCACATGTAATGTGACTAGGCTTCTTAATCCACATTGTGCAGATGTTTGATGAGACTGAGACCATACCTTTATATTGCTACTGTTCGTTTATTCATTAAAGATTTTTGTCTCGTTACTACCCATACATTGAGTCTTACAGCCAGAAGTACAAGTCTGTTTTTGTCTCTTTCATGATCTCTGGTTGCATATTTTTCTTTCAATGAAATTCTGAGACTCTCTCAGTTTGATGTGACACGATTCATGCCTCTGAGGGGAAGGCCCTGACTTGGGATGAGGACTGGTTTTCATGATGAGAGCCTTGCTGCCTGGTCGCACAGCAGCAGAGGACTGTACAAGGGGTCGCCTCAGAGGACGAGGGATGAATTACAGCCTCGCAGAGTCAACAGGGAAAGATGTGCTAAGGAAATCTGTGGGAAGCAGGAGAGCATTTCGTTAGAGATGACCTCTGTGTTTGTCAGATCTTGATGCATCCACCCAAGAACAAATCAGGTTTACTATAACATAACAAGAGCGGTCTTTGCCTTGCATCAGTCACTGGGTAACGCAGTACCTGATGGTCTGAATAAGCAACTGTAATTGGCTGGTGTCGTCTCAGACAATGTGAGGGAGCTGGCCAGCACACACCAACTAGCGCAGTTGCTGACCCTCTCAGGAGCCGGGAGACTGGGTTCAAAACAAAGAAGGAAAAACATGAGCATTAGCGAAAGGTTTCAGTGCTGATGCCGTAGTCCAGGACTGTGTAGTTTTTGTTCGTCACGTATAAAGGCTATCACTCCATCATCACAGGAGTTGGACACGTGTATGTCTCCAGGAAGAAGGTCTGGTGGGACTGCAGTAACAACTGGAGTGCGTGAATGTCTTCTTTGCTCAACCTAGTCTTCATGTACTTATACCTGACTCGTCCTTCTTTTGGTGTAGTATCCTGAGCACTTCGAAGTCACCAACTATATAAAAAGAATGCTATTGGATCATTGCGCCTCCTACCTGTATTGAGCAATGATAAGAGTTTTTGGAAAAGGTCTCTACCTTCGCTGTAAGACAGAAAGGCGTATCACGTATCTTCTCTTGCACCAGATAATGTACTGCTCCTTGAAATCTCCACAAAGAAGGTTGAAAATGTTTTCAAGTCCTGCAAAGTCATATGACACTGATCATCTTTCCAGTTATATTTCCCTAGCTGCGGTCTTTCCCTGGAAACCTTCTCAGTACCTGTGTGGATTTGTGAGAGATCATGAATAACGTAAAAGTGATCTAACTCCTTCATGGTCAATACAATGACGGTGATGACCTACAGTAGTAATTGTGTATTCTGTGGAAATCTTTCATTGTTGGTCCTAAATGTCTTGAAAACACCGGTACAACCCTTGAGCAAGGCGATAGAACCCTTGAGCATGATGGTACAACCCTTGAGCATGATGGTACAACCCTTGAGCAAGGCGACAGAACCCTTGAGCATGATGGTACAACCCTTGAGCATGATGGTACAACCCTTGAGCAAGCAGGTACATCTCTTAAACACGTTGGCATGACCCTTCATCTAGATGGTTTGACCTTAACCTGACCCTTTCGAGTCATTTCAAAGACCAGGTCATCATATCCAAAGGTCATACCGTTGTGCTCTAAAGGTTATGGTCCTAAAGCTAGTGGTTTAAATCATAGACCTTCATGTTTCTTTCACTGAAATCAGAACCTCACCATCTGGAGACTGCTGGGTGACTCTTATGTGTCCGTCTGTGTGTTTAGCTACGACGTTAAACCCCAGAGCTGTGTACACTTGCACAGGTTATGCCTGGCTCTGAGGCTGAGGTAAAGCTATACAACGTGGTGTAGCCTCACTGAGTAGTCGGCTGACGCGTCCAATTGTAGTGATTTTTTTTTATACGAACAAAAGAACAACGTTGCTTACTTGCGTGACTGTTGTGTGACATGGATCTTAATGGATGCACCCCAGACTAATTAATCGGTACGAGATAATGTCAGTGAAGCCTCCGTCTTGACTCAACTGGTAAACTAAGTGGCCTACGGTTCCTATATGGCTTGTTTCCGAAACATCAGTTCTTCTCTCAAAGTTATTTCGAAAATAGAAGAAGAATTTGAGGTACAGATGATAAGCGGGTCAGTTAGAGAAAAGGATGCCTTCCTCTGGTATCACCTTGAACAATCCGCTGGTCTGGAGATACAGCTCCTCGTCTCGAAACTCTAGAAAAATATTGGTCCCTTACCTCACGTGACCCTAGACTCCTGCACATGTCACTTACTGGGTTTGACTTGGAAGAAAGATGAATATCTCATAACTTACTTGACTGGGACTATTAGTCCCATATTTGACCTGACCTGTCCCTTACTTGACTTAGATGGTGAGCATGATTCTCTTACTTAACTCGAGGCTACATCACATGTTCATTTTTGACGACTCGGGAGAACATTAGTAACAGAGGGAATATTATAACTCCTCTGCAACTCTAATCAAAAGGTTTTCAAGGAAACTACTATTAATGTATAGTAATTAAGTATCATTTTAGGGACTTCTTGAAGTACTGAGGCATGAACTGATAAGAGTGAAGTAGTGAATCAGGGTTATGATAAGGCTCATAACGAAGCAGTCTTCGAATGGAGTAACGAAGCCTTGAATGAGAAAAACAATGAAGCAGTGAATCTTTTGTATGACAACGAAACAGATCACTGCAGCCAGCAGTGATTATATAGTGAGGCAGTAAGTAACACAATAATTTCGCGAGTCCTGTAGTTAAGAAGTAAACTAGTAATGTAAATAAATCGCGAACTAGATATGAGATCAGTATGAATGTAACAACTCTGTAATGAAATGGTGAGTGAGCATTCTTCACAAATGAATCCGTAATAAAGTATTGAATCATTGATGAACGTTTGTAAGTAATGTATATTCAGCAATGAATAGTTTATGCAGTGGGTATTTTGCTAGTCATTAATCGTTTGACATTAGCTATATTTTGTTGTTGGTCGGCAATATTCTAAAAATACTAATTTGCCGACAGCAAGATATATCTCATGGTTGTTTTGCTGATGATCAGGATTACTCCTTTCCATTGGCCCTGGTATTGGATCCCGAGTTCGAATCTCACAAGCTTACAGCATTAAGTACAGTCTTTAAAGGTCTTATGAGTTACAAAGCTTTATAGAAGATCAAGTATGATTAATATTTAGGACAGATTGGATAATGCTTATTTAAGGAACGGTAAAATAACATTTTCCTAATTATTCCAACATGCCAGTTATAACCGGCACCCATCCCTGACGGACTATTATGCCGGGTGCTTGAAGATTTGCATGGATAGATACTTTGCTAAGGAAATCAGATTACAGTGTGAATGTATCAGCCAGTCGGCGGGCTTCGCTGTCACTGTAACTGTATGTAACTGATTCACAGCTGACTGCACTGTATCAAATGGTATCCCACCTGATTCCTGTTTCGTTTCTGCTAAATGCCAAGACTTTTCCCTCTCGGAAACTTTCATATATACAGTCTCCCAGATCAGGGTGACTTCTAGCTCTTTCAACTATCATCCTGTTGTTTGGATTCCTTGTATTACCGGAGTTTCTCTCCTCAACTCTTGTTTTCTTAAACATCTTGAGTTTCACTCATGACATTATATTATCAACCTCAGAAGCTATGAAGGATCGTACTTGTAGCTCTCGATATTTCGGAAACTACCAGGATGTGACATTGGAAGGAGATTTCCAAGGTTCCTACTATTGGCTTTCCTCCCTCACCCATATCAAGCATCCTATCTTAACATTTAATCTCCGTGACTGTTGGATAAATCAACCTATCCGTCTGTCGCTCTCAACAGTGGTATGCCCCAAGGTTTTATCCTGTATCCTGCCATCTCCCTCTTTTTTGTCAACGATTCATTTTCTTTAACAAATAACCTTATACACTAACATATTGGCGATCCCTACTGCATTTTTCTCTTCTTTCAACTCTCTCCATTTCTTTTGTTTAATCAGCGTCTCATCTCACTACTATCACTCTAGGAACTCAGATTTGCACAAGGCTTCCTAGTGGGGCAGACCTTGTCCAAACTAGTTGAGAGCAATAACTCCTGGCTCTTCTCTAGGAGTCCTGGTTCAAATGTCAGCAATTCTTCTTTCTCGAAAAGTTGTTCCGATTTTCATGGGATTGATTTGTCTTTTTAAGGAGTACGCTGTCACATATGGGGCAGCTGTAGTTGTACATACTTTACTGACGAGGTCGAGTCTGCCTACATGAGTCCGGCTCATCAATCCTCGCAGTCTAACGCTGAAACTTAACCACTTGCCCGACGCCACACCGTTGGTTCTCTTTCCCTCTACTTTGGTTTCTGCTTCGCGAACGGACTTGCTGATTGCTAATGCACGCAATTCTCGGCAAGCCACCACGTCACATAAAGGATACTCGACGATAAACAAATCAGATGTGGGTTGTTTTGACGTCTGTCTCTTTCCTTACACTGCTAAAGTTTCGAACTTTTCACCTTTTGTTTACCCTAACATGTACAATTTGACCCTCCTTCAAAGATAGAAATTCTACCTAATCAGCTCTCATTTTCTTGTTTTCTTTTTTTGCTCTATTTCTTTAGACCTTTTCATGTTTTAACTAAACCGGTCTTGATGTGCCCTTCTATTCGTGACTACAGCCTCCCACATAGAATTACTGGCTGTTAACATAACAGCAGCTGCCAATTACCAAAGCATGAAGCCATAAATTGTCAGATATTCAAACAATGAATAACTAGGGAGGCTGTGAATCTAGGCTATTGAAACAATGAATCAATAAGGACACGTAGATATTCATCACCAAATACTGAAGGACTAAATCAGTGGATCAGTGTAGGTGCAAAGCACCATCTCAAAAAACTGTGAATAAAGAATATAGAATATGTATAATGTGAAGTGGAGAGGCACTGAAGAAGTAATGAATCCTTAAGAGTTACATCGCTGTGAATCAGGAGTTAGATGCTGTCCATCAGCTGATGAGCAGAAGGGGTTTTGAAACTCACACTGAATCAGCAAAGAATGGAGCTGCGAATCACTAAGGTTACTTACAGGAGTTTAAGTCAGATGGAAGGGTTGGGTGGATCATAAATAATGATGAATCAGAAACAATTCACGAATGACACATGACAACTCATGCATCTCTTTCCTATCAGCTCCAGATTTCTCCTGTCTTACATAGATCTACAGGGAAGAACCTAGAGACAAAAACTGCTTATCGGCCTTTTGGCTAAGATCAAAGTGTAATGTCTCACTAACGCTGAGTCTGAGAGGGAATGCACCACGGGTCGAGGAGAGCTGAACGGTTCCCAGTGCCCCTTCGACCATCAAGGGAATGGAACCGGAATCAACCTTCTCTTCCTTTTTGCAACATTCGCAGTCTCAGATTAAGCCTCCACTCGGCTAAACGCCATCTGTCGATCCTCTAACTTCAGCTTTCTTCTGAAACTCAACTGTTCAATGTTACTATCCTCTTCACTATCATATATCTAACTATGATCTTTAACATTGTTTCTGCTCCTGAGGTATTGTTCGTGTGTGCTGCAGTACAAGCACGCGTGCTGCTTTCCTTACAGATCTGGGGTCCCTAACTTTGAGGCTATCTGGCTCAAGAAATCATTGCCTCCCTATCCCCATTTCTCCAATTACACACAAATCTTAACTACCTAGCCTCTTGCAAACAATCGTAACTTTCTTAACAACCATAGTTTTGGATCCTATGTGCGTGGGGTTTCAGTGTACACCACAGAGACTGGCTGAACTCTATGTGTGATGATCCCAGCTCAGTCGGGGCTCTTTCCTCTCTCCTCCTTAAAGAAATGAGACAAATGCCGACATATGCCAGAATGGTACATACTTTAAGGTTTTAACTCCTCAAACACGACAGTATAACTCTTGAGCACGACGATACGACCCTTACGTGTGACGGCCTGGCTTTTAACTTGACTCTAAGGGTTAAGCTCAAAGGCCAGGGCATCATACCCAAGGGTCGTACTGTCGTGCTCATGGGTCGTACCGTCATCTCAGGGGCATACAACCGTGTTCAGTGGATTAAGGGCTAATAAGAGACTTCCTTGCCCTTACCTCCCTGTCTTAAAGAGTTCCCAGAATGCTAGGCCTCCCTTTATTGTGGATTTGTAAAATCTATGAGTTGTAATCATACTGTTAGGGTGAGAGAGAGAGACTTGGCACACTCTTGCACAATAAATATAGCAAAGTAAGCCATATCAGAGCCGGGATAAACCGTTCCATTATAGATATCTGAATACTAGTAAACCAGGCGAGGGTTTATGACCACATTATAGGTTTTATCATTAGGAGAGAGCTAATGATAGAGAAAATCATGGAGTCTACAGCCGATATCTCGGCTTCTATTCCCAGTGAATACTGCCCACCATCCATAGCCATGCAGTATTTATTGCCCCTGTATCAAGGTGTACTCATCTTGGTCTATTACGAATCATACATCCTATTAGGTGGGTATATTATGTGTTTCGGTTATATATACACATGTAGTCCTAAGATATAGATATGTAGTATATCTTTATTTTGTGTGTGTGTGTGTGTGTGTGCGTATTTCCAGCACCCTGTGCACCGCCTCAGACCCCCTACCGTACCAAAACAGAACCAGAACAATGACTCATTGTCTCTGAAGCTTCGGAGGATCGCGTGTAAGGTTTATGAAGCGGTCGAGACTTTGATCCATTAGACCCGAGTGGTGCAGATACTGCCGCTCGACACAGTTACCCCCCCCCTAATCCCCACGAAGGCTTCCTGAGGCCATAAAAAATATTTAATCCGTCCCACGCTTGTTAGTCTGAATCCGGGGGAGGCCGTTGATTGGCTGTCTGGCTAGTGTTGTAGGAGGAAAAGGAAGTCAACTAATGCCCCCCGGGGAATTGAGGTATGATAAGCAGGGGAAAGAGGGAAGATGAGACGGAATAATAACAAAGGAGTCAAATGAACGTAATGTGGTGGGAATACCAAAAGAACACGGGAAGTAGAGAGGTCATGTGCGAAAGAGTCGAACTCTAGGGGCTCATAGGGACAAGAAAACGATAACGGATAATCCCCTTCAAAGAACAGAAATTGTGAGGCGGGTTGAGCACTGGGATAAGGTGGAGCTGCATCACATGCAGCGGTCATGGTGGTGGTGCATGAGGCCAGG
Organism: Panulirus argus; assembly: GCA_038088735.1. Taxonomy (NCBI): domain Eukaryota; kingdom Metazoa; phylum Arthropoda; class Malacostraca; order Decapoda; family Palinuridae; genus Panulirus; species Panulirus argus. The sequence goes on from JAYMFT010020577.1 coordinate 9,363, forward strand.
AGGTGGTTATGATGGTGGTGGTGAGACGCCGTTGTCTGCGGTCATTGTAACAGGAGCAGCAGCAGCTGCAAGAACTGAAATAGTAACAACAGCTGAAACAAAATCAGTAACAGCACTACCATCAGTGTCAGCAGCCACCAGCAGCAGTAACAGCAACAGCTGGAACAGTACAAGCAACGTAGCAGTAACAGCCCCAGCAGTGCTAACAGCAGGAACAGTGGTGATGGCAACAACAAGAGAAGTAGCAGCAGTAACAGAGGCAACTGTTCCCTAAGTAGCATCAACAGCACAAGCGTACGAGGTACAGGAGCATATTTACTCAGAGGATTAACAGCACAGTAGTAGTGAAGGAAGGAAGTCGTCCTCCTCCAGTGGTTAGTGATAGATACTAAAAAAGACAATAGTGAAGTCTGTCGTATCCAGTCTGGTTCCATACGTTCGTGTCGTAAACGTTTCATCTTCATTGACTTGCGAAACACTTGGTAATCAGGTGAGGCGTTGGTGAGTAGAAGAGAGAACTTTCTCAAAGGCAAGGTCAGGTTGGGTTAAGTTAGGTTCTCTAGTAGTGAACCCCAGGCATGATTCAGACTCGTGTGTTTAGTTCATCGAGGTTGTGTTGTCGTCAAAATTACGTCATCATTATCCATAGTCATTTGGACAGAGTTTATCATAAATACTCACTGAGTGAGTGTTACCGGATTCCGCCTTCTTGTGGTTACCTCGCGAGTAAAAAGTCATATTTTGTGAGGTTGTGTAATCGTCAGCTGTCAAAAGTGATTACAGTCTCTTCGGAAAACTTCTCGCTCTAAAGAAGTCCATCCTTTCCCTGGTACTGACATCAGCGCAGTCTTGGAGACGTAGAAGCCCATGGAAAAAGGGACCTGTAATCATATGATAACTTTCCCTGGTACTGATTGTAGCGCAATACTGAAGACACAGAGGCCCGTAGCAAAAAGGACCTGAAATTATAAATGAAAAATACTGACAACTCAGTGAGTGTATCTTAGTTCGAACTGTTTTCTAGATTATTCATGTTTTTTTCCCTAATAAGTTAACTATACAAGTATAGCTATCTGGAAATGTACACGTGCCATATGTAGAGCGGCTTACATATGCAAATCCTTAAAACATATTGAAGGCATAACACCCCAGCGTGTGGCAACCTGAGGTTCCGGATAGGTCGCCCGTGTGACAACAGAACAGTTAAAGTGGTTTACATTGTGTGCTCCCTGGAGAACACAGCCCGCAACAACAGCAGCAACACCTGAAAACAATTCCAAGTGGTAGTTGTGGCAGGATTTGAGTGTGACATCTGCGGGAGCCGGCTGTGTGGGGCTGCCATAGCTGGCCAGACAACACGGCCCCGCCACTCATACGAAGTGGTGGTGGTGGTGGTAGGGCTCGTACCACGTCAGTTGTGGTGACTGTTTCGGATGGGGAGGTGGTAGAGATGATTAGCAGGGTAATGGTGATGGGTGTGATTAGAGTGTGGTGGTGGTGGTAGTGGTGCTAGATTAGGGTGGTTTCGGTTGGGCTGTGGTGCTAGTGGTGCTGTGAGTGGTGGTGTTCATGGCTGCTGGCGCTCGTCCTGCTCTTCAGCAGTGATGGTGATCGTGATACTCATTAATGTTACTTTTTATATTTCTTGTTTGTGATGGTCATCGGGGTGTTTATGCAGTTGATGTAGGTTGGTACAGTGATGAATATAGTGTGGCACAATACAGGGTGGTATATTGTGGTTGTGGGGTGGCACAGTAGTGGGTGGAGAGGAGATAGGAACAGGTCCTGCTCTCTGCTCTAACTCTGTGACCCCATCACCCACTCTCCACATTCCTCCTTATTTTTTTCTTCACTTCCCCATACTCTCCACCTCACCATACTCCCTATTTTCCAGCACACATTAACTCCCCAGACTCCTCATCTCCCCAAAACTCCCTGCCTCCCTACCTCTTCCCACTTTACCAAACTCCCCCTCCTTTCCATACTCCCCTTCCTCCACCCCACCCTTCCTTTCCTCCCCACAATCTCCTCCATCCCTACATTCCCTTTTGCCCAGCACTTTCCTTCCTCCCACACTCCCCTTCTTCCATCTTTCCCCTACTTCTTACCCCCCCTCTTGGGGCCTACTACCCACTGTGGTACCCCTCTCTGCGGCCATCTCCTGCCCTCCGCTGACTCTGGGATCTGGACGCGAGGAAGAGTCTGCAAGCATCCCGTATAAATGATTCATCTCATCCATCCTGAACCTGATAATAACTGGCTCACCTGAAGCTGTAGGAACGCGTTTATTGTCGTGATAGTAAGGTTATGGCGGTGGCCCTATATACATGTCATATCGACAACACTGTTTGTATCTTTTTAACTCATAAAAATGATATTGTGTCTAAAGACTCGAGCTTCAAGCGTAGATACTATCTGCACGTAGCTGAAAATCAATACCACACGTCCGAGAGTAACGGTGAGATGTGTCGATGTTTGGTGTGGTGACAAAACACCATATGTTTCATCGGTGTGGTTCTTCCACAGTTATGCAACAGTATGGAGCCCCGTAATAACGCGTCATGTATTTATGTTTCCATCCGTGACCTCACTGGAATACGCATGTTGACAAGTGGACTCGACCTGAGAACGAGACGAGAGGTTTCCGGGCGGTGGTCAAGCACGATAACCCCACATTTCCCGTCAAGAGATTTGTCATCACACTGAGGAGGTTGCAGAGGTATAAATATCCAGGGGACGATTTTCTCCACAAGTTATGCCGCGATTATGTGAGGAGAACTCCACATAAATCCTCTTTCAACCGGCAGGAAACGCTTCATTAAGACCCAGCTTAACATGCAAAGATTCAGTCGAGGTCATCAGTGTTTAGGCCTTTCAACATAACGATATGACTCTTGAACACGACGATGCTACGCTTAGGGTGTGATGGCACGACCTTTGACCTGAGCTTTAAGGGAAAAATTTTGGGAAGAGCTGAGTGAGTGTTTTGGAGGGTTTCAATGTAAAAACCCGAGTGAAGGTTTTAGGGAACCTGAAAGGAATGGTGGATGATGTGGCAAGTGAGAATATAGTGGGAGGGAATGGGTTCCCTGGTGTAAATGAAAATCGGGAAAAGCTTGCCGAGTTATGGGTTGAAAGAGGAATGATTATCGGGAAAACTTGGCTCAGAAAACGGTGCATACATAACGATGCATCATGTTGCGGTGGGGTTGGGGTCCACGATTGTTAGTTGGTTTTGTCTTTTGACAGGTGTGCAAAGTATAAGTTGTTGGATATAAGCGTACTAAGACGGGCTTGCGGGCTGAAAATCTGATCATATCTTGGTGGCAACAATAGTGAAACTTGGTGGTTAGTTTCAGGATAAATATGTGTGTGGAAGAAGGGGTAAGAGTGGGTGAACATGGAGAAGTGGCCGCTGTGAAGAGATACCGAGAGAAATATAGTGAAGACCGGTATAAACTGAGAGCAAGGAAACTAAGGGAGTAGAACAGGAATGCAAGATACATAGGGTTGCTGTGCTTAGATGTGCAGGTGAAGTATGTAACTTGCCCCCAGTGGAATGAGGATTAATGAAAAACAATAGTAAATGGTGAAACGAGAAACCTGAATTTGTCATAAAACAGGTAAGGAAATGTATGGTTGGAATCAGTGGGGAAGGAGTGCGAGTGACTGGACGGAGTACAAGAGAAAACTTAGGCAGTCACGAGAATAGTTTCAAAGTTGAATAAGAGGACTGATGAGGGTCAGCGAGAGAAGGTATCAATGAATATCAGAGGAAATAGTAGACTATTTTAGCAGTGGATGAATAGAGTGAGGAGAACAACAATACTTATGGAAGGCCGGATGGGGAAGTGGTAACAGACAAAGGAGGGGAAGTGAGTATTCTCAGTGTATGCTGGCATAGTTGTTTCGTTATTAAAGCTACTCAAATTAATATCCAAGGGTAAGGCTCCTGAAGATTGATGGAATGCTTGTATAGTGTATATACAAGGGGGACAAATATCACTGTTCGCATCACAGAGCAAGGTACGTGAGTTGCTCCAGTTGAAGGTGGGTCTGCTTTGGGATGTGAAATGAGTCACTATTTGGATCAGGGCGTTCAGGTCAATTGCACGTTAGGGAGCATGTGGAAATTAAGATTAACGTATGTAGGGGAAAAGCTGGGTGTGCTTGAAAATATATTAGTCCCGTCTGTGTCGTACGGTTGCATAGTTTAGCCCATCATTGCAAAAGAGAGATAGACAGTAGATCAGCTGGAAATATAATGTCTGTGGAGCAAGAAGAGTTGATATTATGCTGGACAGAAAATAGTAAAAAAAAAAAGAAAAGTCAGACAGGAATAGTTGTGAGGGTACTATGACTAATAGTAGCCTTTCAGCAGTTCTATGTAGTTCCCAAAGTGAAAAGATCAAACTGTTGAGACATATTTCAAACTTGGGTCACATGTAGGTTGTATATATCGTCCTAAACATCTCATTGTCTATATAACGTTAACCATATGAAAGCTTACTTCCCTCGCGATCATTCGTGTAGGATGCTTTGAAGACAAGCACGTCAGAAGGCCAGATCCTGAGCCCTTTTCAAAATATGTATGCTGTGATATTTTCCCTGAATATGATACTTAAAACCGAGTCCATTTCGATACTCTCCTATCTTCATTATCTTGCATTAACTAGGGCTATATCTTATTAGCCATTTGTCTGACCAGTGTTGCATCTTGTCTAGGGTTCTTTAAGATATGTCCCAGTCCTTTTACTCCTCACTTCTTTCATAATCTTATCATCATCAACATACATATTCAGGTTTGAACATCCCTCGTGTGGCAGATCATTTAAGTCGATCGGAAATGATAGTGGTACCAGCACTGTGCCCTGTGGGACGCTTTCCCTGCCATGTAGCTGGTTGTCAGTCAGTCTTTGTTACCCTTCTTTGATCCCCGCATAGGTATTGAGCTTCACCATCGGTCGTCCGTGAGTGTCGTCCACCTGCCCACCAGTACCTACGACGAAATTTTGCCGGAATGGTAAGGCTAGTGCGTATCGCTCATTACTCGTCTCACTTCTATACGTTTCCCCCAGCTACCACGCATCGTACGGTACTGGCAGTTCAAGGTTCATCAGCGACTGACCTCAACCATAAATTTAGTTGTCTTTCAAATGTTTCCTGCTGTTCCTCGTAAGTCCCTTATTTCCTCTGACATCATACTGAATAATCTTTACAAATTTTGACCTGGACGCCCGTTCATTTTTCTCTGGTGTCTTACTGGCATATTCCCGGGTAATATTCCAGATGATAAGTTTGCATCTTCCTTGCTGAGATGCTGGCAGACACAGGGACAGTATCAAAGACCCTTTGGCAATCCAAGAATAGGTAGGCCACCCACCTGTATTTCTTCTCTTTAGGACGTTCCTTAGTTTTACAACAAGACGCCAACAGATTCATCAAACGACATTTTCTGTCTAAATCTGTGTTTTGCTCTACTCCAGGAGATTATGCCGACGAAAGACTCTGTCTTTGCTTCCTGTTTATTACCTCTAGCATCCTGCAGGTCATCCTTGCTAATGATATTGGTGTGTAGTTCAAGATTATTCCTGTCATTACGTCAGCTCTGCTTTGGCTCTTTCCCATTCTCTTTGTGTGTGTGTGTGTGTGTGTGTGTGTGTGTATACGTGTATGTGTTTGTGTAAGATCGTGTGTGTCTGTTTGTTGTACATTTAGTTGTTATTGTTTTGTTTCTGGTGTGTAAGGGAGCCATCTGTATCATCTTTTTTCTCTCTTAGACTTATATCGATGGTCGTCGACACAAGGTCTTGACGCCTGTGGGAAGCTGTGTATGAGTGAGAGAGTGTGCAAAATACTTCTGGCATAGAGAAAGAGAAACAAACAAACATATAGAGAAACAAGTATAGAGGCGTGAAGGGTGGAGGAGAGAAGGAGGGGGGTTGGGGGGGGGGGGCTGGAGGCGTGGGCAATAATAAGTAATATCCTACTCTGGCTGCCCGAGGGCAACCACCGGCGGGACTTGCTGCTCCGGAGTGGCCCAGCTTCTTCCATGCTTCGTGCGCTCCCCGCCTTCCCCTGCTTACTGATATCCTGCTTATCTCTCTAATCCTTTATCAAGTCGTCTGTTGCTTCTTCCTAAATCATTTCCATCTTTCCTGATTCCCTCTGCGTTAACAGGTCTGTGTTGCCTCTGTTATATTGCCAGATCCATTGAGGGTTTTTTCTTGAGACGTTCGATTCTGGTTTTGTTGCATTATTAACTGTTTCATTTCCTGTGGTTTTGTCATTGAACCTTTATTGGTTGTGTTCTGTTTCAACATTTTTCCAAGCTTTTGGTTTATAGTTTGCTGGTTTATGGCGTGGGATGTTATCAGCTCGTTTAAGTTGGTTTTACATAAACCAGTGGCCATTCTGTTACTCCCTGATCGGTGTAAAACTGTGGGCCAAAGTATTTATCTTCAAAGTTTATCAAAATAATAGTTTCATATTTCATATCTATTTTCCCTGTTATTTTAACAAAGGTCTCACATGTGCCGTAGCATTTATTACTGCCTAATAATCTCTATATTGCATCAACCAACGCGATTCTCTTCACAGGATGCTTATCCATAAGATTAGTATCAGTTGTCTTGCACTCTGCTTGAAGACTAAGGCCAGCTGGTCCACAAGACGACCAACTGCTCTACAAATACCGTAGCTGTTCTACAAGCCAGCTGTTCTACATGCAGGCAAACTGATCTACAAGGAAGCTAACTGTCCTACAATCAGGCCAGATGTTCTACAAAAAGACTTGTTACTCTACATACAGGCCCAGTGCTCTACAAGCAGGCAAACTGTTCTACAAGAGTACCAGTTGCTCTACAGGCAGGCAAGCTGATTTACAAACAGACCAGCTACTGTGTAAGCAGCCCAACTGTTCTACAAGAAGCCGCTCTACATGCAGGCAACTTCTCTAAAAGGCCAGCTGTTCTGCGAGGAAACCACCTATTCTAAAAGGAAATCAGCTACTGTGCGTAGTCCCCATTTGCTTTACAAGGCCTTCAGCTTTTCTCCATTGGTAAATAGCTGTTCCAAT
>JAYMFT010020588.1:0-16439 GCA_038088735.1 Panulirus argus
AATATATATATATATATATATATATATATATATATATATATATATATATATATATATATATATATATATCGTCATACTGCACATTTCAAAGTTGATATCCGTCTGTGTACATGTGCCTGGAAATGTCAGTTGGTTGGTATCGTACTTTTTACACAGTATGTAAGTGTCGGCCTCTTTGACTAAGTCAAACAGTATGAAGAGCCTCATTGGTATTCGGGTTATATGCACTCGTCTCTTTGTTTTTATTTGCCTGACTGGAATATTTAAGACTCCTGTATACTCCTGTCATCCTGCTGTAGGTTATGCTTTAGATATTCTGTCACTTCTTTGTGTGCATTTTTTCGTTGTTTTTCATGTCATCTCCTTCCACAGAAAGGTAAACTTGTTTGTTTTTGCCATGTTTCTTTTTCTTTTGCTTCTTTTTCTGCGCCTTCTTCTTCTTCTTCTTCTTCTTCTTCTTCTTCTTCTTCTTCTTCTTCTTCTTCTTTTTCTTTTTTCCAACAATCAATAACACTGCGCCATTCCTTCATGAATGTGCCGATCGACATGAAATTTGTTAGGAAAGTACTAAAGTTTGATACGGCCAGGTTTTTATTTTTTCCTTGATTTATGTTCTTTAGAAATGTCTATGGGGTCGAGGGTTACATAGACAAGCCCTTTAGAAATCTGTCACCGGCCAGCATTACTTGTGTGTACCATCAAACACTATTATTTTTTCTGTGTCGTGAGAACCTGTGTATTGCATAAAGTTATTGCGTCTCTGTTTATAGAAAGAGAGATTTATCGTTTTTGCAATGTTTTTTCTTATATCCTTTATTTCTTTCCAGCAACTCACCGCTGAAAAAACGGAGCGACTTGCCTTCAAATTTGGACTGGCTTGCTTGATGTTTGGTGGGCGTGTGCCATACTGCGCATGTCTCAGTTCTGGTATTTGACCATTTTTGGTTATTCATTAGAGGTTAGAGGTAAGTACAAAAGAACATTTTAGATTCTTTGGCTATTAGCTGGCCATTTTTCAACCACCATTCATTAAATATAGCACAAATTTGTCTTTCTACATACTGTGTATAGCAAATCTAGGAGGATCATTTCTTAACCTTCCGTAGGAAAAACAAAAAAAATTACAAAATTTTCCCCATACTCAGAGAGAACACACACATATACACGCTCACGCAGATATGCTTATCCAAAATGTGTCAACATCCAGCTCATCCTAATCTTAAGCTCTTGCATGATAAGTTAACCAATGATTATCATGACGTCCCAGTTCTGTTATATCTCAGCTGTGTATTTTCAGACAATTGGCTGCCTAAGTACAATCAACCGTTGTTTAATCATTGCATTTATTCACTTACATTCCAGTCACTCACAAACGATCATTCAGGGGCATGTGTATTGACCCCTCGCGTACCTTAACAAAATCGTACATCTTTACATTAACAAATCAGCCATCACCTTCGTGTAGAAGCAAACAGCCTGAGCGCTCTATCTTTCTATCTCCTTCCCCGCCTTCCCCTCTCTTTCCCTTTTTATCTGTCTATCTACGCTCTTGCCCTGCCTCACCAACAAGCTCTCGTCGTGGGCGCTCGTAAGCAGGTACCCTATCTCCCTCTTTTTTTCTTTCGTTTTCTTCCCATTCCTTCTTCCTCCTCGTTCTTCCTCTTGCTACTCCTTCCGGCCTCGCCATCCGTCGAGGACAGATGGACAGGAAAGCCGCTGGTTGCTGCAGCTGCTGCTGCTGCTGCTGCTCTCCCGGATACGACCACTGGACGAAGCATCTCATAAGGAGTAATCTTAGCCATGACAGAGTATTGTTCGTTGTGTTTGATTATCATTATTGAACCTGCATCTTCTTAACATTAGCCCACTCCACTTTCTGCGTCTTACGGCCTCGGAGAGCAAGTCAAATCCAGGCCCTTGTCCCCTAGTAGAATAAGGATTGACTTCCTTCGTCCAGTTGCTTTTGGCATACGCCCCTGTGACATTAATAATCCTTAATATGGGGAAATTGAACGGAGGAAGGATTTGGTTTTCAATATGCGGCCGCCTCCGTGAGCCAGTCCGGACTCTCTTATTAGTTCATGAGCTTGGCTCGCAAGCCTCGCCTGAATTGTAGATAGGAACGAAATGAAGGCAGCTTATTCTGCCGTCTGGGAGGTATATGGTCCTACATTTTAGTAAGGGAAATGTTTTATTTTCCTTCAGAGGACGCTGGGTATCGGGTTTCAAGCGTTATGAGGCTGCGTGAGTGAGTGGAAGTGAGTGGAAAAGGGGAAAGGGTGGAGTTCTTCAGAGAATGGGAGGATCTGGGCTTCAGAGGAAGTAAGGGCTTGCATTTCAGAGGGAAAGAAACATTGTGCTTCAGAGTATGTAGTATTTCGTGTTTCAGAAGAAGTGTGTTATCCTGCTACAGGGGAACCGTTTTTCTTCGTTTCAGAGAAAGTGAAATAATACGTTGCAGAGGAAGTGTGACTGTACACCTTAGAGGAAGTGAGGATTTCTGGTCTCACTTTCTGTCTCATTAGAACTCAGCTTCCAGGGTAGTCTTAGATTATTTCCCTTAAATACACCATACGTCTGTCTTCCAATTTTGATATGCATTGTTTCCACATTCATTTTTTTCAAACTTTCTTTAACTTTTTTCCTTTTCTTTTGATAAAGGAAGTATTCTTTTGCTATTTTGCTTTTTCGTCATTTACGTCCCAGCTTTCCCGTGGATTCTGCCATGGACTGTGGTCTTTGTCATATGAAAATAAAGATGAGAGCATATCAGAATTAGAAGAGCGTTATTTTGCAGAAATATTTATAAACCTGGCAGACGTGAAGTTGAATTATAACCAGATCATGCTTTTGTCCAACATCCATGTGTCTATTTTCTTTTCTTTACAGTAGCCGACATAAGAGGAGCAAAGTCATGAAAACAAAAAAACATGAACATAGGAAAAGGAATACAGAGTGAGCTCCGTGTGTTTGTAGAGCTGGCTCTTTAAGTTGGAGAGGCTTAAGGAAGAGCGACGGACAACATAAGGGAGAGAATTTCACATGAGGAAAAGGAGGCGTCCTGAAGGTCAGTCCTCGTGTTGTTGGTCTCCACACAGAAATCATGGGAAGAAGCCGTTCACGTGCAATGAGTACAGATCCTGTGTGCTGGGCCGCACGCAGACAGTTCATGAAAGCAGTGTCCTTAATAGTACCTGTAAAATGAAGATATTCACAGTGAACTGAAATCATTTGTGAAGAAAGGTAATAGCAGAAGAGTTAGTAAGGCAGAAAACTTATGATTTGCTCTGGCTACGAGGAAGGAGGAAGAAGAGCCACCCTGATGTACAAGCATTGCCCCATACTGGGGTAAATAACACCCATGTAAGTATGGAGTCGATGCTCACATGCACCTTCACAATATTCTCAGCTTTTGTGAGGCGGATTTTGTAATATTCCTTTTATGGGCATTCCAGGATAAAGTGGAGGATATGGTTATAACCAACACATTTTTGTTATTCTAGTGATGAGTTGAAGTCTCAGGGAAATTTGAGAGTATGGATCAAATAGGGTTTAGAAAGGCGTATATAAAGAAACTGATTCTTTGCATTGGTGAATCTTGTGGGTTTACTGCTTTCCCATTCTGAGATGGTATACATGTCCGTCTGTCAGTATTTCTTACATTTTTCTATCCGTCCTTTACACACACACACACACACATACACGTACTGAAATTCGAACACTATTAAAAGATGTGTGTGGGGGAAAACTGTAATAGAGGACAACGAGATTGTGATGTATTTGCCTTTACATCAAGCCCTTACGCATCGTGCAGGAAAGGATCCTTGATCACGACGGGACTACCTGCGGGGGTGTTGCTCTGGCCCTTAAGGATCGCGTCAGAGGCAAGCCCATCATACCCAAAGGTCACGCCGTCGTGCTCAAGGGTCGTCGTTTGTTGCGCAAAAAAGGGTTTGACAACTTTGCTTTTCTGGGACTTTGTATTAACGTGAACTTCTGAAACATTAAGTACACTCAACTACCTGAATGCCATGTGTAGAAAACATTATTGCTTGCAGACTTGTGTAACTGTAGCTCCATTCCCCTGCAGAGTGTCTTTATGACCGTAAGGTTATCAGTTAATATGAACACGTCTGTGTAACTGAATACAATTACTTTACACTGAAACGTCACAATATGAACATCTGTCGTACTCCATACGCACCTGTGCAACTGCGTGAAAACGCCTAACTACCAATAATAATAAAACTCCGACAGAACACATCGATGTTCACAAATTTACGGGACTCTACATTAGACTCTCACACTTGCGAAACGGCACAACCAACGTTCACACATCTGCGCAATTTCGCGTGAAGAATCGCGCATCTGTAGGTAAGATGACGATGACCAAACACGTATCGTACTTTAACCGCACATCAACGTATTTTTCCCTACAATATACCAACACATTCTTCTGTACCTGCCACTCAATGACCAGACATTTAAACAATTGCCCTTTATACTGTCTTTCTCGTGCACGCTCGTACCCCGTCATTTTCTCTTAGGTCTTTCCTTCATACTTCTTCATTCACCTTGAAGCAGGTTATTGGAGTAAGAAACCTCATATTACGCTTAACCTTAGAGCATATTACGTCAAGAGTAGGATCGCTCGTGGCAATTCTAGCGGCAGATGAGGAGAGGACTTGTTAAGTAAGGTGAAGTTGTTTAGCGAGGTAACGCTGGGGTAACACTTACTGGCATCTGGAGGTGATATCATAAAGACTAACTATTTCATACCTTGAGCACGACGGTACGGCCCTTTGAACACGAAAAGCACCAAGCTAAGCACGACAGTATGACACTTGGGTGTGATGGTCTGGCCTTTGGCCTGACCCTTAGTGGTCACACCGGATAGAAGATCACTCAGGCTTTAATGATTTGTCTTTGATCCTTTCAAAGTTTGGGTCACGTCAGGTGGGACTTGATCCAATTCTAATCCCCAAACTTTTTTTTTTTCAAGTCGAAGACTCTGATCGCGGACGAAAGACAAATAAGAGACCTGATGACCCGTGACGAAGTTATCGGCGGTCATAAATATTTTTGCGGTAGAAACAGGAAAAAAAAAAGAAACAAGACACCGGATAATCTGCCTTTAAAATGGGTCAGGTTTGCAAATGTCAAGAAAGACATGAGAAAGTAAAGAAGTCCAAAGCTTAGCTGTGTATGGATAGAAATTCAATGCAGTCGCCAAGCCTTGAGATATGTATGCGGGGACGGACACTAATGGCATTTTCAGTAAAAACTTCAGAGGCCGTCAGCAGCGGTCACAGTTTCGGGGTTTGATGTCCTGTTTAGACGTCGTAACTTTTTCTCTTCTGAACAGCTGCTCCGTTTATACAAGGGATTGATTCGTCCTTGTATGGAGTACTGCTCCCACATTTGGGGTGGTTCTAGCTCTGTTTCCTTACTTGACAGAGTTGAGTGGAAAGCAATCCGACTTATAAACTGTCCCAGGCTAACTTCCAAACTTGACCCCCTTGCCCTGTAGCGTGGTGTTGTTTCACTTTCCCTTTTTCTATAGGTATTACTTTGGCTTTTGCTCCTGGCTGCTTGCGTGCCCTCACCACTTGTTAGACCTTGGAATACTCGGCAAGCTGCTGCATCACATGGTTATTTTGTGGCCATCGGCATCTCAAGGGTGTGCTGTTTTGATAACTGCTTCTTTCCCTACTCGTCGAAGCTTTGAAACTTTCTACCTTCTCATGTCTTTCCCATTAACTATGACCTGGCTCATTGCAAGAGACAGGTCTTTCACTCTCAAAAATTCGTAAATACTTTCCCTATCTTTTTTTCCCGTTTCTTAATTCTCTTTATGTTTCAATTAGGGCCCAGCCTTGATGTGGACTTTTGTCCGTGACTGGAACCTTCAGCATAAAAAAAAAAAAAAAAGAAAAAGCTAACCTTCACCACTTCATATGCCCTGGTTCAGCCCGTTGACAGCATACATCCCCCCAGTAGACTGCATTGATCCTGTTTATTCTATCCAGTGCTTGCCTCTCACCATGCAATAAATAAGGCCTTGATACTCCTGAGCCTCCTTAACTCCATCTATCCATTTCCATGGTCTCCCCCTCCTCTTTGTTCTCAATGCTCCAATGCATCTTATTATTAAAGAAGTCTAAGATTAGATAGTAGGAATCCACTCAGAGTATAAGAGTTTAGAATTATGCTGATGTCCTGGACTTGCTTGTATCAATGTCAGTGAAACCTACATCTAAAATGTTTTTATCTAATTGCATATATTGGGGAATTATACCTCTCGGTGATATGAGTAAAATGGAAATTTGTTGGATGTAAATTGCATGCCAGAAGGAACTAGGAAGCTCAAAAGACTAACAAACTATAGGGGATAAAGAAAGATGCTGAATAATGACATTCTCTGTCAACACGAATAATTATTTTGAAATGATTCTTTGTTGACCAAGGATTGGTCATACTGTACTTTGTTGACTTTCTTTTCATACTTGATTGCTGTTTCCCTTGTTAACGGGATCACACCAGGAACAGAATAAGAAAAGCTGTGTTCTCTCTCATCCATTTTCTAGCTGTCATGTGTAATGCACAGAAACCAGAGTTCCCTATCAACAACCAGGCCCCACAGACCTTTCCATGGTTTACCCTGGATGCTTCACATACCCTTGTTCAGTCCACTGATGGCACATTGACCCCACTATACCACATTGTACCAATTCACTTTGTACCATATATGCCATTCACCCCCCCACATGTACAGGCTCCAGTTGCTCAAAATCTTTTTCACTCTATCAGTCCACCTCCAAATTGGCCTCCACGTTCTCCTTGTTCCTTCCACTTCTGACACATTTAATCTCTTTATAAACCTTTCCTTACTCATTCAGTCCATATCTTCAGATTATTTCAGCACACCCTCTTTAGCTCTCTAACCATACTCGTTTTATTACCTCACCTCTCTCTTACCCTTTCATTACTTACTCAGTCAAAACACTTTACACCAAACATTGGCTTTTAGCTTTTCAATTCTTACACAGCCTTATCTGTGTTAACCTATGGTCACTAAATGGAGAGGAGACCTACCCCAATATGTGATACTTGCAACTGCAACATTACTGTGGAACATGTACTAATGGAATGCCAAAAATGCAGGAGTCATGGAGTCAGACATGATTTATGTACAAGTAGAATATCTGGCAACAGAAAATCTAATTGACTAAGTAATCTACTTTACAAAAGATCTGAGCATTCAAAATTCCCACCAGTGTTTTTTCTAAGTATTATGGGCAGCAATACTTTACCCAAGTGTCCGTCTTCAAGGAGCATTGGTTTCTGCTGGGAATGCTGTGTACTCATCTTTTCATATTGATTTTATTTGCCATGCATTGTCCCCAGATAAGTGCAGAAGTGTTAGCACTAAATATAAAAGTGCTAAAAGGAAGCAAAGGGTGCTAATTAGTATAAAGGAAAAGTGGCAGTTATGTTAAAAATGACCAAGAACAGCAATGAACAAAGTGTATGACCATGAGAGGTATGATTATGAGAATCACTAATTCTTTAAATCATACCTCTCATGAGAAGATATTGAAATTTCATGCTGACAGCCAATTGCTGCAATCCTTGGTGCAGTGTTAGATCCTTTTTGTTAGCTCTTACCTTAAAAAGATGTAAATTGATAGCTTTTTTTTTTTTCATGTTAGCTGAGACAGCACAGGCAACTGAGTCCCTAATCAAGGCCATCCCATTAACACTATATATGCATGTATACTCTGGCCTGAGCCAGGTACACATCAACCAACACCAAGGGGTGGATGAACAGCTGGGTTGACTGTGGATTGACTGCCGCAACCAGGATTCAAACCTATGCACTCGACCCTGGGTGGACCGTGAATGTATCATGGTCAAGAAAGCTGACCGCTAAAGACATTGATCTAGATGGCTAGGGCATCTCAAACAACTTATGTCGCTCTATCTTTCCCTCGCTTTTCCGTCCTGACGGTACTATAGCTGTCTCTCCTGTTGACAAAGCAACTCTCTTTGGTTTCTGTTTCTCCTCTAACTCCACCTTGGGTGACTCTTACATTCCCTCACCCCCTGATTCTCCTCTTACTAATCCTATGACTTTCCTGTAACCTCTTTTCAGACTGTCCGAAAAGCACTTTTTTTTGAGACACAAGCAAGGCTTATGGTCCTGTTGGCATCCATCCCTGTGTACTAAAATAGTGTGACTCTGAACTTGCACCTGTGTTTGCTCATCTGTCTGCTTCTGTTTAAAAACCATAACGTTTCTTTCCCCTTGGAAACATGCTCTGATACATCCCATCCATAAGAAAGGCGACTGTTCTGATCCCTCTAAGTATCGTCCTGTTGCTTTGACAGCTACCATTTCCAAAGTCTGAATCCTTCCTCAATTTCCATATCCTTAAACACCTTGAAAATCACAGTCTTCTCTCTGATCACCAGTATGGCTTCCGTAAGGCTAGATCCAATGGTGACATTCTTTCCTATCTCACCAATGTCTGGTCATCATCCCTGAAAGATTTTGGGGAGTCATATGTAGTTGCCCTTGACATAAATAAGGCTTTTGACACATGTGGCATCGGGGTCACCTCTCTAAGCTCCCTTCTTTTGGCTTCTCTCCCTCACTTTGCTCCTTCATATCTAGCTTCCTCTCCAGCTGGTCCATCTCTGTGGTTGTTGATGGATTAGCCAACCCCTTTTCTCCGTCAACATCGGTGTCCCTCAAGGGTCTGTCCTGTCCCCTACACTTTTTCTCTTTTTTTCAGCAAGTTCCTCTCCTCCACAAATGGTCCAATGTACTCATACACTAGCAACTCAACACTGCATTCATCCACATCAGTCAGTTCTGCTCCCTCTTCTCTCACTCGATCTGCATCTCTCCTTGACACCGCCTCCACAGTAAAGTAGGACTTAGGATATCTCAGTGGGGTACACAAAATCTTGTTAAGTTTAATGCTTCCAAGACCCAGTTTCTACCCATCTCTCTTTCAAAAACTCCTGACAACTCTCATCTCTCCTTTGATGGTTTTGTAGTTCCACCTCTTGACTCAATGATCGTACTTGGTGTTACTGTAACATCCAATCTTTCTTGGAAACCCCAAGTTATGGGAATAGCTAAGTCTACTCTAAGAAACAGTGTCCTGTTTAGATGTCGAAACTTCTCTTCTGAACAGTTGCTTCGTGTATACAAGGGATTGATTCGTCCTTGTATGGAGTACTGCTCTCACATGTGGGTTGGTTCTAGCTCTGTTTCTTTACTACACAGAGTTGAGTTTAAAGTGGTCCAACTTATAAATTGTCCCAAGCTAACCTCCAAACTTGACCCCCTTACCCTATGCTGCAATGTTGGTTTACTTTCCCTCTTCTATAGGTATTACTTCGATTTTTACTCCTGAGAACTGGCTGCTTGTATGCCTTCACCACTAGCTAGACCAAGTAGTACTCAGCAAGCTGCTGCATCACATGATTATTGTGTGGCCATTGGCAACTCGAGAGTGGGCAGCTTTGTTACCTGCTTCTTACCCTACATGTCGAAGCTGTGGAACACTCTACCTTCCCATGTCTTCCAAATAACTATGACCTGGCACATTTCAAAAGACATGTCTTTCGCTTACTCAAAAACTCGTAAATACTTTCCCTTGTCTTTTCTTTTTCCGTTTCATAATTCTTTATATTTCAGTTAAGGCCTGGCCTCGATATGGACTTTTGTCCATGACTTAAGCCTTCAACTTAAAGAAAATAGATATTCAGGAAAGTAAGAAAAAAAATGTTGGTAGGGTCGGAATTACCAAAGTGGTTCAAAACATTCAACTTTATTATGATTAGTATGATACGATAAATTGTATTTTTCTTTTATTTTTTTACACCTTTCTCTTTTGCAGGTTCTTAAATAATGCACAAATTGATAATTGTCTTCTATATTTAGAAAAATATAGGTGTAGCGGTATGCGTCCTGACCGTGGTGCATTCACGGGCCACCCACGGTCGAGCACATAGGTTTGAATCCTGGTTGCGGCAGTCAGTCCACAGTCAACCCAGTTGTTCATCCACCCCTAGGGGTTGGTAGATAAAATGGGTACCTGGCTCAGGCTAGGATATATATATTATATATATAGGGTGGAGGAGGAGGCGAAGGTTCTGGGAGCGATGAAGAATGAGTGGAAAGAGAGAACGTTATCTCGCAGACCAAAAATCAGTATGTTTGAAGGAAGAGTAGTCCCACCAATATCACATGGTAGCAAGGCATGGGCTATATATAGGGTTGCACAGAGGAAGGTGGATGTATTGGAAATGAAACGTTTCAGGGCAGTATGTGGTATGAGATGGTGTGATCGAGTAAGTAATGTAAGGGTAAGAGAGATGTGTGATAATTAAAAGAGTTTGGTTAAGAGAGTAGAAGAGGATGTGTTGAAATGGTTTGGACATATGGAGCGAATAAGTGAGGAAAGGTTGACAAACAGGATATATGTGTCAGAGGTGGAGGAAACATGGAGAAGTGGGAGACCAAATTGGAGGTGGAAGGATGGAGTGAAAAAGATTTTGAACTGTCGGGGCCTGAACATGCAGGAGGTTGAAAGGTGTGCATGGATTAGAGTGAATTGGAGTGATGTGGTATACTAGGGATGATTTGCTGTCAGTGGAGTGAACCAGAGCATGTGAAATATCTGGGGTAAACCATAGAAAGGTCTGTGGGGCCTAGATGTGGATAGGGAGCTGTGGTTTTGGTGCATTACACATGACAGCTACAGACTGAGTGTGAGCAGATGTGGCCTTTTTTCGTCTGTCTCCTGGCGCTACCTTGCTGATGCAGGGCATGGTGATGCTGTTTCCTGTGGGGCGGGGTGTTGCTGGGAATGGATGAAGGCAAGCAAGTATGAATATGTACATGTTTCCTTGCGCTACCTCACTAACGTGGGAAACAGCGATCAAGTATAATAGATATAAATATTTATTTATATTATCCCTGGGGATAGGGGAGAGAGAATACTTCGCACATATTCCCTGCATTTCATAAGAGGTGACTAAAAGGGGAGGGAGTGGGAAGCTGGATATCCATCCCTCCAGTTTCTGCTTTTCCAAAAAAAGGAACAGAGAAGGGGCTAAGTGAGGATTTTCCTTCTAAGGCTCAGTCCTCTGTTCTTAACGGTACCTCGCTAACTCGCTAACGTAGGAAAAGGCGAATATGTATGAAAAGAAAAAAAAAATTATGTATATGTATGTATTATGCATATATGTACATGTATGTATATATGTTAGAATATGAGTGGATGGGTCTTTCTTCTGTTTCCTGGCACTACCTCACTGGTGCGGGAAATGGCGATCAAGTATAATGATTAATGATAATAACATCTTATCCATATTTCTTTCCTTTTGTATTGTTAAGTAGAAAATTAGGGGACCTTATTTTTTGTCCAAGTCATGATTCAAGAATAGAAGTTAGCCTGGCATTTGAGGGTTCAAAGCATTGTCTTAACTGATGGATGCAACTTTGTGATAAGTAGTTCTTAGGCTAAGTTGTTGCATTCATATTCCTTACATAGTTGGAATGGTAACCCCCCTTTGAATATTGGGTTTTATTGTTCATAAAAAGTTTTGCATGGCACCATTGTTTTTCAGGAACATGACCTTGTCTCTTTATACAGGGGATAGATTTACTATGGTTGCTGGGTCTGTGGACTAGCATCTGCTAGTCTCGTAGTTATTATGGCAGTTGAAGAGGACAAATCCTTTTTGATGCACCATGTTTTGAGGTATTAAACTGTGTTTTAATCCACCCCCAAACAAGTACTTTCCCAGATTCTCATAGGGCTTTCTTACATTAATGTTTTCTTATACTTGGTAGCTTACATTTTTTACTTTAATAATGATGTAGCTTATTTTATGTATTTTTTATTGTTTTTCAATGAGAACTGAAATTTTCTAACAGTGGCTTCCCGTGTATCGTGATGGCAGTCTGCAGACAGGGGAGCGCAGCCTGCCTGTGATGATGGAGCGCCCTCCTAGCAACTATCCATATATTACAGCAGACATTCAATTACCTGGCACAAAGTGGGTAGACAATCATAAAGGATTGTTTACTGTCTTCGTTGATGCAGTATCATCTGTTCATGCTCAGGTATGTGATAGTCTTTTAGTTTTAAGTATATGCATTTTATTATGAGTAGGTAATGTTTATGATAGAATTGTGGTGGATTACTTGAAGAGGACAGCAGAAATATTTTGATTTACTAAAATTAACAAGGAAAGTTTGAGGAAGCAGGTGCTTTTACCCATATTTGTGTAGTTAGGGCAGGTTATGGAGAAAGTTTTATAAAAGTAAATTATCTGGTGTATTTATTGGTGCACAGAAAGTACATGAGAAAATAAAGAAGACTAAACTATAGAAAGTTTATCTTTGGTTTAAATAGGGTTGACTGAATGCTGCACAAGAGTAGGTGCTGTTTGAGGCATTTTAGGATGAACGTGTGAGTATGGTAAAGTTTTGTAATGTCATTGTAGTTGTTTAATATCTTGTTTGAGATGATACTTAAGAATGAGAATGATAAGAATTAGGATATCACTTTAAATGTATACAACTAGAAGATATTCTTGATTGGGATGAGACCTAATAATTGGATTAGAGATATCTCAACAGTAAATGAAGACAGTCACAAGATAATGCTGTCTCCACAGTCCCTAACATGGTTACCCACATTTGGAAGATAGAAAAGTATGGTGTACTCTGACTCCAACCTTAAAGTTTTCAAAAGAGAGCGACACTGTGGACAGTAAACAGTTCTTAGAGGATATAGGGATAGAGCAACCAGAAGGTATAATATGAAATTAAGTAAGAAATTTGTAATATGAAATTAAGTAAGAAATTTGTTAATAAGGATGTAAAGAATCACTTATATAGTATAAGAGAGGGGGATGAGTAGAATAGAATGACTCAATGCTGCATTCATCAACATCCTTCGTGTCTGCTCCCTTTTCTCTCATTCAGTCTGCAGCTTGCCTTGACTCAGCTTCCACAGTAAACTCAGACTTGGACAGGACATCTCACTGGGGTACACAAAATCTAGTGAAGTTCAAGACCCAATTTCTACCCATCTCTCAGTCGAAAACTCCTCACAACTCTTGTATCTCCTTTGACGGTTCTGTATTTCCACCTCTTGACTCAGTGAACATACTTGGTATTACTGTAACATCCACTCTTTCTGGGAATAGTTAAATCTGCCTCTAAGAAACTGGGTGTCCTGTTTAGATGTCATGACTTTTTCTCTCCTGAACAGTTGCTCTGTTTATACAAGGGATTGATTTCTCCTTGTATGGAGTACTACTCTCACATTTGGGGTGGTTCTAGCTCTGTTTCCTTACTTGACAGATTTGAGTCAAAAGCAGTCCGACTTAAAAACTGTCCCAAGCTCACTTCCAAACATGACCCCCTTGCCCTGCGCCGCAATGTTAGTTCACTTTCCCTCTTCTATAGATATTACTTTGGTTTTTGCTCCCGAGAGCTGGCTGCTTGTGTGCCCCCACTACTAGCTAGACCACACAATACTCGGCAAGCTTCTGCGTCACATGATTATTGTAAGGCCATCGGCAACTGAAGGGTGTACCATTTTGATAACTGCTTCTTTCCCTACACTTTGAAGCTTTGGAACTCTCTACCTTCTCATGTTTTTCCCAGTAAGTATGACCTAGCTCATTTCGAAAGACGTCTTTCACTTTCTCAAAAATTTGTGAATACTTTCCTTGTCTTTCTTCCCATTTCTTAATTCTCTATTTTTCAATTAGGGCCTGCCCTTGATGTGGACTTTTGTCCATGACTGGGGCCTTCTACATGAAAAAAAGACAGCATACATAGATTTAAGAAATTGTATGATAGTAGAGAATGTTCAAGAGATGGGGCCAACAGGTGTAAAACTCCCTCCCCTTTCAGTATAAATAGATGATTCTAAAGAGAGAGAGTACAAGGTGTCTCTTAGGGACTTATTGTGGCAGCTCTAGGATCAGCCTCAATCTTACACATGTTATATACTTATAATTCTTGATCACTGTTTCCCTTTCCCACTTCAGCGAGGGAGCGCCAGGAAACAAGACGAAGAAAGACTCATCCACTCACTACATATATATACACATATGCACACATACATGTGCATATACATAATATACACATACATATGTATAAGTATTATCCCTGGGGATAGGAGAGAAAGAATACTTCTCACTTATTCCCTGTGTCATGAAAGGCAACTAAAAGGGGAGGGAGCAGGGGCTGGAAATCCTCCCCTCCTGTTTTTACTTTTACATATGAAGGAACAGAGAAGGGAGCCAAGTGAGGATTTTCCCTCTAAGGCTCAATCCTCTGTTCTTAATGCTACCTCACTAGCGTGGGAAATGGTGAGTATGTATGAAAAAAAAGTATACATATATACACATGTAGTTAAATCATACTTGCTCGCCTTTATTTACTCCCGGCGTCACCCCACCCCACAGGAAACAGCATCGCCACCCCCTGCATCAGCAAGGTAACACCAGGAAACAGATGAAGAAAGGCCACATCCACTCACATCTGTTCTCTAACTGTTACGTGTAATGCGCCGAAACCACAGCTCCCTATCCACATCCAGGCCCCACAGACCTTTGCGTGGTTTACCCCAGATGTTTCACATGCCCTGTAACAGTCCATTGACAGTACATAGACCCCAGTATGCCACATCGTTCCAATTTCTATTCCGTGCATGCCTTTCACACATATTTATATTTATTTTTCTCTTTTTTCTGTTTTTGTATGTATGTGTATGTATACATTTTCTGTCATACTCGTTCCCCTTTTCCCATGTAAGTGAATTAGCGTCAGGAAAAGATGAAGTAAAGACTTCATTTTCTCAGATCCAATCTTAGCTGTTGTATATAATGCACTGAAACCACAACCTGGCCCCACAGGCCTTTGCATAGTTTTACCTGGCTGCATTATATTCCTTGGATTTTAGTCCATTGACAGCACATTGTCCCTTGTATACCACATCACTTCAATTCACTCTGCCCTGTGCATGCCTGTCACCCTCCTGTATGTTCAGACCCTGAGCACTCAAAATCTTTTTAACTCCACTCTTCCATTTCCAATTTGGTTTCCCCATCATTTAGTTCCCACCACTGCTAACACATATATCCTCTATGCCACCCTCTCCTCACTCATTTCCCTGAATATCCAAACCATTTCAGCACACTTACTTCAGTTTTCTCAACCACACTCTTCTTATTATTACACCTCTCTCTTGCCAATTTATTACTTACTTAATGAAACCACCTCACACAACATATTGCCCTCAGACATTTCATTTCTATCACATTCATCCTCCTCTACACATTTTCATCTATAGCTCATGCATTGCATCCATACATCACTGGGACTGTTATACCTTCAAACGTATTCATTATTGTCCTTCCAGTACTGACCTCTCTTTCTACGCATTCCTCATTGCTCATAGAACCTACGCCCCCTCATCAACCATATGACTCACTTCCACTTCCATGGTTCCATTTACTGCCTTGTCCACTTCCAGTTATCTAAAATGCTCCACTTCCTCCAAAATTTTTCCACTCAAACTCCCACCCAAACTAATCTGTCTCTCTGCCCTGAAAAACTGAATAACCTTGCGTTTGTTCACCTTTATTCATAACATCTTTCTTTCACATAACCTCTTGAACTCAGTCAACAACTTCTGTTTCTCACTTGTGCCTGCCACTAGCGCTGTCATAAACAAACAACAACTGACTCACTTCCCAGGCCCCCCCCTCACCTCCCTACAAACTGCATACTTGTTCTTCCCTCCAAGACCCTTGCATTTACCTACCTCACAACCCTATTCAAGAACAAATTGAATGACCATAGTGACATCACACAACCCTGCTGCAGACCAACCTTCACCTGGAATCACTCACTCTCCTCTTTCTGCTCTTACATATGCCTTACTTTTGATAAAACTTTTCACTACTTGTAGTAGCTTTCTTCCCACACCATATATTCATGACTGTCCACAAGGTATGTTGGTCAGCCTTATCATATGCTTTCTTCAGATCCATAAATGCCACATTTAGATTATTCTGTTTCACTAAGTCTCTCTCACATGCATTCTTCAAAATCAAGATCAGGTGTTTGCTTTCAAGTTCAATCCATTCAAACTCACACTCCAAATAACCTCTCTTATCATTGCTAAACCTATTAATCTTCCGTTTATTCACATTTTTTCTCAATTTTCTCCCTTCATGCACTTAACCAAATTCACGCATTAATCCTTGCAGTTTCTCACCTGAAACTATTACCAAAAGAGTGTCATCGTGAGACGAAGCATTCCTTTATTCAAAGGAAGTGCGATAACCTGTCCTCATCATCCATGGATAGGTCTTTCTGGTCTTTAGCT
>JAYMFT010020599.1:0-16439 GCA_038088735.1 Panulirus argus
GAGAGAGAGAGAGAAAGAAAGAGAGAGAGAGAGAGAGAGAGAGAGAGAAAGAGAGAGAGAGAGGGGGGGGGGGAGAGAAGAGGGAGAGAGAGATCAAGGAGGCTGTGTTTACCTGTCCTTCCTCCAAGGGGAACTTGAGGGTGAGTCAAACGATAGACAAGATAGCGTGTTAACGGATGGTGGTTGGTGGCCAAGGAAACTGGTGATTAGCTCTGAACTCGAGAGGAAAGTTAATAGCCAATGTCTCACGTAAACAGAAAGTTAATTACATGAAAATTAACTGGCGGGAAATGTGATTATGCTGAGGGGAATGAGATATTGTGGGAGAGACACGGAGCAGCACTTCGGGTTTAATGTGAAGCGACGCATTAGTAGATTTGTAAGTACCGTCTGTGTGTGTGTGTGTGTGTGTGTGTGTGTAGTGGGTACAGGTGGTGCAGTATCGATTCTACCAGCGTCTGTGGTTGGTCAGGTCGGTTAGCTACGGTGAGTGTCATCGTCTTGTCATTGTTTCGACGGTACGCCCTTGAGCACGACGGTATAACCCTTGGATAGTGATGGCTTGGCCTTTGATTAAAGGTTTGGACAGAGGTGCCAGGCCATCATATACAAAGGTCATATCTTCGTACTCAGTGGTCGTACCGTCGTGCTTAAGGGTCGTACCGATGTGCTTAAGGGTCGTACCGTCATGCTTAAGGGTCGTACCGGTGTGCTTAAGGGTCGTACCGCCGTCCTTAACGTTATTCATATTTTGTGTCGTTTTTGTCTTACGGCTGTCGACCTGGTGGGCAGCAGCAGTTCACACAAAATGGAGGCTGAGAGATTTCTTAAGCTCCGCGGTGGAAGGAAAGAAACAGATGTCACAACGGCCCTCCCTGCAGTTCTCAACGGCCACATATTATTGGTGTGACGCGGTAGCTTGCCAAGCAGTACATGGTCTAGGAAACGGCTAGAGTACACACAAACATCCAGCTTCCGGGAACAGAAAACAAAATAATATCCTTAGACGAGGGAAAGGGAACCAACACAGCTGGGAACGGCAAACGGGTCACGTTTTGAGATCAAACAAGGATAAGTTTTATGTTAGATTAGTAATACCTCTCACATATGGTCGATGATCAAGATTAATTGATATACTTACAACAGAAAAGTGGTGATCGATTAAACCAATTATATATATATTATCAAGACCTCTGCCGACCTCGTGAGTCGAGGCATCAAAAAAGTTAAGGTCTGCAATTTTTTTCCTGGAATATTCTATTCGCTGAACACCCAGAGCCTTGGTAGGGTATCTTTAAGCCACTCGAGAAGAAAGATCTCTCCTCCGGCAGTGAGGGCTTCATAAGAAGTTATATTCGAAATGTAATTGTTCTTAAGATTACGTGTCATTGGCGTGAATATTTGATAAAAGTATGGTAGCCGCGGAGGAAAACATATATATTTTTTACACTAGTTTACGTTGAAAATGGCAGCAGCGGCGGGAAGCACTCAGAGAGCACGGGTGGGAGGGGTAACTCCACGAATCCATCACGTGAAATATTGAGTGAGTATCCCCCAGCTGTACAACATGTCCGACCTGCTCCCACTCCCACTCCCCCTCTTGCCTCTCCCTGCTCCAGGTATTCTCCTACTTGGTGAGCCTAATGTAATTTGAACTCTGAAGAGGATATGATGAGCGAGTCTATATGTTTTGTGTGATGGTTGATATAATGGGGTTTGCAGTGTATTTTTTGTTGTTGTTGTTGTTGTTGTTGGTATAATGAGTTTGCAGTGTATTTTTTGTTGGTATAATGGGGTTTACAATATATTTTTTGTTAGCATAATGGGGTTTACATCATATTTTAGGTTGATATAATGGGGTTTACGTATATTTTATGTTGGTATGATGGGGTTTACAGTATTTTTTGTTGGTATAATGGGGTTTACAGTATATTTTAGGTGGTATAATGGTGTTTACAGTATATTTTATCGTGATATGATAAAGCTAACAGTTTATTTTATTTCATGTAGTCAAGAGATCTTTAATTCTTACCCACAGCAGATTCTGCATTCGCAACAACCCCTTGACCTCGACAGTACGACCTTTAGGCATAATGGCCTGGCCTTTGACCTGACCCTTTAAAGTTCGTCACGTTCAGAAGTCCCTTCATCATATCCGTTCCTCAAGGGTCGTCCCGATTTGCCTAAGGGTCGTACCGATGTGTCTAAGCGTCGTATCGTCGGGCGTATTTTCCCTTTCTCGTTACATTGGACATTATTATTAACAATTTTTGGTTGATGTTAAGGTACTGATCTCTGTGTGTGTGTGTGTGTGTGTTTGTATTACTCTGTTAATGGTGTATTTTTTCTTTCATTGCAGACATGAGCGTAGTGATGTAAGCCGGGGGGGCCGTCAACATACACCCACCCTGAAGAACTCAGTAAGCAACTGTACTTTTACCTTATTACTTGGATGAGTGTTTCTAGTGTGTGTGTTTGATAACATAACCTTGGCTAAGTAACTAATCTAACTGATAATAACCATTGTTTATAACACTGTAGAGGCCGAATGAAGAATTTTAAAGGGTTAGTGGACTGTAATTGCCTATTTGGTACTGCACAGGGAGGGAGTTTTACACTCGAGGGGCCCCCATCTCTTCAACAATCTCTGCCGCCATTTTAAAAGTATGGTAGATACGTTGGGAGAACTAGGAAGGCTCGTTCCAGCACTCCGGAACCCAGAGCAGTCATGGGTGAAATGCAAAACAGGAAATTGACGAGTGCGAGGCGGAAGGGATAAGCTGTTTTGGACAGTGCAAGGCATTTATGCTGAATGTCTGTGTGTTTAAAGTTACGAGGTACCGGTCTGTGAAAACTGTTTTGTGTGTTACGGGGAGAGTCTTTCACTCGTGTTGCCCGCCCCTTAACCTTGTATATATGTACCAAGTCTTTTACTCCTGTGTCAGGTACCCATTTTATCGACCTGCCCTTAGGATAGGATGAACAGATGGGTGGACTGTGAACCGTCTGTGTATGTGTGTATGTGTGTGTGTGTGTGTGTGTGTGTCATTGTTGTATTTGTGCATATCGGATGGGAGTTGTACAGTGGTGGGGCCCCGTCCCTTAACCTCATATCTCTGTCAGAGAGGCCTCTGAATTATTGGTTTCTCCTGTATCTATGCTCCGTATGTCAGGTCTTCTCTCACACTGTCCTCCTTCCGTCCTAACTACCCAACTTGCTCATTAAATAGTCTTGACCTCTTATTGCAGCTCAGTAGTGGGATATTTAGGGTGACACCAATTAGGGTTCGTATGACAACATTGGTATTTTTTATACATAAAAGGTATAGGGACATTTTTATAATATGAGGAAGGTTAATACATGAACAATGATTCCGTTACAGGACGAGTGAGTATGGCGGCCTCGCGAGACGACCTGGCCAGCGGGCAGGAGACGGAGGGCGAGGCTGGTGGCACGGAGGATGGCAGCCAGAGTCCCCGGGAGGATACTCCTCCAGCACCATGTGCGGCCTTCTGCGGCCCGAGGTCCTGCTCCACGCTCCCGCCCACACTCTCCCAGCAGCAGGCACAGAGTAAGTTAGCTTCAGTTACTGCTGAGAGAGGCCCCATTACTCTTCCAGCAGTAGGCATAGTGTAAGTTAGCTTCCGTTCCCGCTGACAGAGCCAGTTTTCTCTAACACGGAGATGATAAAGAAAATGTAGCACTCTAGTGGGCAACTATTTCTTAGTGCGTTGAATATAGGACTATGTCGACGTTAGTTCATGATTTTAGCACCAGGATGTTGAATTAAGCTTGATTTCAGAATAGCATTCAACGCAAAAGAATGCAGAGAAATGCGTTGTTAATCACGGGAATGAAAAACCATGTGAAATAAAGAAATAATCTTGACAGGCAGCGTCTCATGTAGTGGAGTAAGTAGTGTCTCCCCCTGTGTTTTGGTGTCCACGTTATCAGAGCCCCTCCTGCTCCCGTCCGCACTACCAGGGGTTGGGGTGTGGTGTTGTTATCTCCGGGTGCAGGGAGGGCGGGGCACTTGGGGGGTGGGGACTTATCATACGTATGTATTAGTCATGACTACTCCGTCCATATTTGGCTCTGCTCAACGCCTCCCGGTACCCGAGCCGCTCCGCTGTGCATGACTAATACATAGGCCCGGCGCGGGTCGTGGGTCGTTTGGCTGTGGTGAAGGGATTGGTCGTGGGTATTATCTGTGGTGACTGACTGGGAGAGTAGAAGTACTGGTAGCGACTGAAATCACCCGAACTATTCTTTGGAGTGCGGATTTATAGAATACATCATAATTTACACGTGGAAAACCCCGGAAAAGGCAGGCTTCAAGCGTATAGAGGAGAGGTACATCAAGTTGTAATGCTAGTACATATGTATAACGTAAGATAACAACAGAAACATACACTGAGAGTTAAGTGTTTGTTGAGTATTATTAGAGATGCCCAGGATACATTATAGAGGGCCAGGATACCTTAAAAATGGCCAGGATACATTAGAGAGGCCAAGGATACATCGGAGAGGGCCAGCATACAGTCAGTAACAGTTCTTGTGTCCCCTTCCCAGCGGCGTCTGAGCCCAAGCGTCGTCGACTTTGGGGTCTGCGGGGCCTGGTGAAGATGTTCCGCCGTCGGGTGCGCCGTCGGGCGGGGGAGAGCGTCAGCCCGCAGCCTCCCCAGCCCACCCTCAGGGCCAGGTCAACCTCCGAGCTGGCAGTGGACATCCAGCACAGGTCAGTACCTCAGCCTACCTACCTACCTACCTATCTACCTACATACATACATACACTATATACCTGCCTACCTACTAACCTCACACTACCATCCTACCTACCTACTTACGGCCTACTTACCTACCTGCTTGCCTATCACACTGGCTGCCTACATACCTCACTTCCCTCACACAACCTGCTTACCAACCTCACTCACCTCACACTGCTTACCTACCTACCTAAACTACCTAACTCATGTGCTTCACACTTACCTCTACCTACCAACCTGCCTCTCTCACTCGTCACCGTCTTGCAGAGTGTAGGGTGTAATTAAAACAGTCGGGCCAAAAAAAAAGAAAAAGAAAAAAAATCCTTACCTAAACCCCGAGCCAAGGGGTTCCGGCCTTTCCAGTCCCTCTCTTAGCTTACTCTGCTTGGGCGTAACCCAGAGATGGCACAAGGGGATATAAAACTAATGGGCCAAATAATGTTTGACCCACCGGTGACGACAAGACGGCTATATAACCAGGTGGTATGCCCTGGGCATCACCACGTATACCAGGGATATCACTACATACTGAAGAAGTGATGATAATAGTTGTTATTTGAGATAATTATTGATTACTGTTGATTACTCTTGTGTGTATACTGGTGTGTGACGTGGGGCCATACAGTACATATGGAGCTGTATAAGTCCATACAGTAGGTGTGGAGGTGTATGAGTCCATACAGCAGGTGTGTAGGGTGTATGATATAGTTACTACCATACAACAGTAACGAAGGCCTTGTGATTGTGTCTCCTGCAGCAGTAGGAGTAGCGGCGGGCCTTACAACCAGGGCCTGAGCGTGTCCCACGACTCCGTCTTTAGCCCGGATGCTGCAGCCGACGCCCACGGCCACTCGACGCCTCCAGCCCTCGCAATAGCCACCCGGGGCGTCAACATGGTGAGTGCTACCCTCGCGCCCCTTGTCTTATAGCTCCCAAATCTTCCTCCGGACTCCCAGGCGACTACTGCTTCTTATCCCCACTATAGATTTCCTCTCCTAAAGTTTTCCTGCGGCTTTCATGGTTGTCCCTGAGGCTCCTGAAATATTCTTGGAGCTTCAGAAGGGACACGGAGAAACGCCTCTTCCCTCACTGGCCTCCATTTTTTATCTCTTTCCACTCACTTCATCTCCAGAGTGTCCTGTTCAGCCATTCTGTCCCTCTACAGGCGATGGAACGTTCTTCGATTCCTTTCTGTGGCCTATTTCCTTGATGTTTTCGTATTGGAAGTTCCCAGGCAGTTTTTTGGACTCCGTCCTCTTCCATTCATCTGCGCGACTGAACATCCACAGCTTCCGCGTATGTATTGTAAATGCTGGTAGCCACAGGGAGGGAAACACAGATGTGAATTATCACGAAAGTGCTCGGATCTTCGTGTTCCATTTTCCTTTTGGCTACCAGCATATTCCCGAATAACATTTTCTTTTGTGATCTATCTGCATGTACGACCTCTCAATATTTGGCATCGTGTCCCACGAGGTCAGACGAGAGGCTCTGTTGAAGCTGAGGTTCGTGAACACGTCAGGCGCGACGAAAACTTTACATTTTTAGAACTAGGTCTCATTCTTTCTTACAGTGTCCCCTCCTCTCTATCTTCTCAACGTTTCCTTGTAGAAAGTCCTCATTTTCTCTGGCTGGCTATCGCGCACGTTTCCCATCGCTACTGTATTCCTCTTTCTACGCGGCGTTCCTCTCCGACATGTACCCTGGGATCTTCCCGTTCCCTACAGCGTTGGACGGTATCTTCTCCTCTCGACCCTCTCTTCTTCCCCCCCCCCCTACTTGTTCCTACTTCTTTTGAGATGTCGTCTACGTCAGGTCATCTCGTGGCGCGTGCCTCCTGTTGCATTGTCCGGGCGTCAGGACTCCTGGTCGGCCAGGGGTAGGGATGGTGGTGGTGGGTCCTCCCGCCCATCCGCTCTCCTCCTCCTTCCCAGAAGCGGTGTATTGTGTCTCGGGGTCTAATGCAGCTGCAGACGTTGACGATGACCCTCCCAGTGTAATTAACGTAAGTTATACCGGCCTGTGCAGCTTCAGGGGAGTCGACTCCAAAAATATGTAAATGGATCCGCCTCCCCACGACGTTGGTGTAAGACTTCCTAGACCCCAGTGTTGGAGGAGATTACTCCCCCTGCACTCACACACATTCAGCTGCATGGGTTCGAAACCTGAGCGTGATAGTTAGCCTACACCCAACCCAGGTGCTTATCCTCACTCCCTCAGACCACACTTAGGGGCTGTGGGTCATTCGCCACAGAAGCACGCTCTAAATCACTTTGAAGATGCGAATTGTAGTTATCATTTAGACCTCAGTGGAAAATTACTTTTGACGGTGTGACATACGTCGGTGCGTCAGAGAGCAAGTTTAAGTAGGAAGGGAAGCAATCAGTCCCCAGTAGCCACAACCCGCTGACAAGTCTTCATAGAGCTTAGCAGTTCTGTGAATTCAGAGTGGAAGACTAGAGTGGGGGGGAGGGAACTGGTTGCAAGATGGGGTGGAGGGTGAGTGGGAGTTGGTTTTGGGAAGGCTATTTTTGTGGTGAAGCTGGAAATGCTTATTTCCAGCTTCTGTCGTAACGGTGGAGAGGCTTCCGAAGTCTAGCTTATCCCGAAGAACGACCTCGCCACGCCTGTAACTTGGCTCGTCCCCTCACCACCGACCTCATCTTCCATCAGGCCCCTCGAAATATTAATCAGCTCGTGAGAAATTGAATGGATGTTGCAGTAGCGAGATCTTACTGAGAATGAGAATGAGAAGTCGGAGAAACGAAGCTAATATATGGAGTGTCTGTACCAGAGTGCCCTTATCACACGCTAACATACGATAAAGATTATGTTCGGTGATAAGAGAGGACAGGGCCCTCAAAGCCTGACCCTGTCAGCAGTGTGTTCTTGCCTCTAGGTGGACAGTGTCACCCCCCCTGCTGCCGTCGATCAATATACTGATATCGCTGTTAAGTTCACAATAGTTCCTTACAGGTGTAGACCGTTGTCCTGGTGACATCCGCGGTATAGAATCGGGCGACCACTCGGTCCAAACAGAACACAAGTATAGGCGTCATCAGCTCACTGAAAGTTGTGTCTTGGCTGAGGTTTAAACCCGCTAGACGGCAGCATCGTTTTAGCATGAGGAACCCCTTTGTGTGAAGTGTGTTCCAAGGGCCTTTGGACATTGTGCATGGGACCTAAGGACACACCAACCTAACCCTGGGCTGTCTGATGTGCCTCGCGCTGGAGGGGAGCTCACGACGGAGGCAGCCCTAGGCTTGAAGAAGGTCGTCTGGTAGTCTTGAGAGCCACCATGATGCCTGAACAAGATAAAGTCAATTTGGTGAGTGTTGGTGCAAGGTTACGTCCAGTGTGGTGAGTGTTGGTGCGAGAATACGTCAGTGTGGTGAGTGTTGGTGTAAGAAAACGTTAATATGGTGAGTGTTGGTGCAAGAAAACGTCCAATGTGGTGAGCGTTGGTGCAAAAAATACGTCAATTTGGTGGGTGTTGGATACACGACAGGTAGGCAATGGGGAAGTCACGCAGACAATTTGAGTGGATCTGCCTGGCAGTAATGAGGTGTGGTGGATCTAGTTGATGATGTGATTACCTCATGATTTTTTTTTTCTTTTTTCGGCGAAGCCCTGATTGGAAAGCGACGGATTTACATTCGGAGGTGATTCCTGGATCCGAGTGTGAGAATTGAGAATGATCGATTCCGTGTGGGATCTGGGATGCCGTATGGGATCTTATTCATCCCAGTGATTGGAGGAGGAGGACTGGTTCTTGATATGACGGGACAGTGACGTGGGCCAGAATACGACCCGTGACGGTCTTATGTAACGGTTCCGAGGAGCTGTGACGTTGTTATGAAACGGTTCGTAAGGAATTGTGACGGTGGAAGTGCCCACCAGTAATTGGTGATTAGGTCAGTGCCAACTGTTGGCACTGACTGTGGAAGTACTCCTTGGGCACCCCAGGTCACCTTACAGGTCATTGACCTGTCAGTAGGCTGTCTAACTGGTCGCTGACCAGTTTGTTGGCTGTACATATATCCACATCAACAGAGGAACAGAATAAACGAAGTATTTTCTCTTTTACTAATGTTGCAATTTAATGATAACGGAATAAAGAATAATGTGTTTTAATTACTGTACAAAATGTTTCTAATTATCACACAGACCTTTACAGATTAGCGCACGTAAGTTTTCCAATTAGCACTGATTTGCTAATTACCAGTGTGACTAATTAGCTCACATATTTACTAATCAGCACACGCTGTTGATTGGGGCATAAAATTTTCAGATTAGCTCACAATTTGTTTGATTAGGACACAAGACGTTACTGATTAACACATATAACGTTGCAAATAAGAGTTGATATTACGGTAAAAAGTAATTTGTTTTCTGAAATTCATGTGTTGTTATACCGTCTCATATTTTCTTGATATTAAGAAATTAATGAAGTGGTTCATTTATAAGAGTCAGGGTTAAGACGCGATGAATAACGTTCACGTGGAATGCCTTATGGCTATCACAGTACACACACACACATACACACACACACCGCCCGTCTGAACTGTCGTGTGTCTGTAAATTATTTATTATATATAAACTCATCAAATAGATAATACCACGATTATTTAAAACGATGCAGAGTAAAGATTAGCGTAACAAAAGACTTTTGTGAAGATATTGCCTGAGTGGAATATATATAAGGTCAAGATACTCGCTTGAATTGGCGGAAGGAAGATATAAAGTCAACAGTCATTTGTTTTGATTTGCTGAGTCTTTGACACACACGATAAAGTAGGTCTTTGGTTACATAAACCATGAACTCTATTTTATTACGTCTGGGCCACATCTAAGATCAATATCCCAGGTGTAGGAATTAAAAAAAGAAATAAGGTTTGACCTTCTTTCTGACGTATTATCAGCATTTGTTGTTTGTTATATAAGTCCAAGGATCATGTTGTGGGGAAGGGGGATGAAGTGTTATATCTGGTTACTGTATGGCAGTGGGGAGGGAACCTTCTTTATCTAGGGCAGTAGATACGGCCTCATTGTGTGGTGTTGCCCTATATCTATGAACTGATTATCTTCGCAGCTGCCTCACTCTCTGTATATCTTACTCTGTATAGCAGCTGCCGTACACTGTATAGCGGCTGATTCACTGTTAGCCTTAAGTGAAATCCATGATGTAATATGGGCGTTATAATCTGATGCCAGGTGGTGATGACCAGATATCAGATAGTGATGACCAGATGCCAGATAGTGATGACAAGATGCCAGTAGTGATGACTAGAGACCAGGTAGTGTTGACCAGATGCCAGTTGGTGATGACCAGATGCCAGGTAGTGAGGACCATACGCCAGGTAGTGATGACCAGATGCCAGGTAGTGATGATCAGATATTAGGTAGTGATGACCAGATACCAGATAGTGATGACCATATACTAGGTAGTGATGATCAAATACCGGATAGGGATGACCAGATACCAGGTAGTGATGATCGGATACCAGATAGTGATGACCAGTTCCTCGTATATAACTCAGGAGCGTTGTCATATCCTTTCAAGAGATTTTATCACAACATTTTGAGAGATTAATTGCGGCTCATCCAACGGGTTTGAAAAATAGTTTTACTGTTGGCTTTATCTTATATTATTAATTCGAAAGAGATTGGCATGAGAAAGGTGTTGTGGATAAGAAGAAAGTAGTAATATAAATTAGAGTGTTTGGATTTTTGTAAATACATATATTGATATTTTCATATGAATACTGGTTAAAACTTCTTACAATATTCTTGCATGGATTCCATACATTTCCTGTTGTTTATTTGTGGAGGTCAATATTTACGGCAGTAAACAAACCTAACGAGCAGCCATGACATTGATTGGTCAGTCTCGTCGTCCGTCCACCAATCCCCGAGCAATTGCGTTGCTCATTGGCGGACTTGGCTTCTTGCTGACCGGGCGAAACTCGTCCGCCATCTTGGTATGCAAAAAACAGCGGGGGGAAAAAAGGAAAAAAATATATATACATATCGACCGGTTCCTCTTACTGCCAGTATCAAACTGGTTTATATTTAGTTTTTAAGGTGTCTCAGCCCTGGTTCCTCCGGGCTTAACTCACTTTATTTTTCCACATTTTCTTTTTCCCCTCCAGCTCTGTGTTCTCCATGGGCGGTGGGAGACGGGGGTTGCTGTGCCCCCAACACAGTATGAGATTATTCTGAGACGTAGAGAGATTAATGGCTTTTTTATATTATTTTGCAAAGATATATCTCTTGATCGCATAAATGCAAAAACTTTTTCATTAAGAGTTGACGTTGTAATCTATTCTTATTCTTATTCTTATTCTTATTATTATTATTATTATTATTATTGTTATTATTATTATTACTATTATTATCATTGTTGTTGTCCACCCGGGAAAGGGGAGACCACCTCCAGTACCCCTTCCCTTCCCTCCCCTCCCCTGCCTATGACAGGAACAAACCTCAGCCTCCTCTCCTCCCAATCCCTCACTACCACTTCCAGACCCCTCCACGCCCTCCTGACCCTCCACCACTCCCAAACACATCCCTTCCTCTTAACAGGGCCAACTTGCTGTACACTGAGGAGACCACGACTGTCGTGTGTGTGTAGCCCCGCCTGTCTCTATAAATTTGCCACTTTTTATTTTGCTGCAAACCTCCAATATCAACTAGACGTGTTCCCCAGGGTTGGGGATTGAGCCAATGGCTGGGGGAGAGGGAGTGCGAACTCGCTAAAATAATAATGAAAAGTTCAAAACAAGAATGGTCTTTAGAAACACATTATGTCTCAGATAATTTATCGTTTTTTTTCATATTATTTGGGTGATGTTTCAGTGATTAGTCGAGTTCTCATACAGTTGATTACAGCTGTTGTACAAGAGTTTAGTATGAGATTTGTTCTTATATTTTTTTTGATGAACAATGAATTTATGATATTTAATAACACACCAGCTGGAGGCAAAAATCAAGGCGAATTCAGTTCCGGGGAATAAAGATTAGCCTTTGTTGGCCTTTTGATAAAGGCCAGGTTCTGTAGCGCCCTTAGATCTTACCCCCTGGTCCTGAGTATTCCCATCATGTCACGCGGGAAGCAAGCAGTGGGCCCAGGTTGGGGATGTCACGTCGTCTGCTGGGGAGGGAGGGAAGGAGTCACATCTTTCGGCAGGAGTAAACCGGGTCAGGGTCGTCCCTCTGCTACACAATATTCTGCTGCCGTTTCTGCTGCTGCTTCTGTTACTGCTTCTGCTACTGCTACTGCTACTGCTGTCCATTACCACGTGCCAGTCTGCGGAACGTAACACTCATTTACATATCACTGTCAGTCACTGCAGTGCGTTGAACTGTACTGATATGTAGGACGGAACTTGCCTGACCAGACTTGGGCTTTGTCTTTGTTAGACATGTTATGTATTATACCTGTAATATGAAAGGCAAACGAGGAAAATTATGCAGCAAACTCAAAATGAATAAGACATTGGCAGTTGGAGGGAAGCAGGACAACATCCTCAGCACCCACCCACGCACACACACACACACACACACACACACACACACGTGAGAGAGTTAGAGAGATCTAGAGAGACAGACAAGCCAGTGAGAGACACATGAAGAAATCAGACACAGGAGGAGGTGAAAGCTGAGCTACATTCGCTGAGAGGAGTGGTGAGGGAGGAAGCTGCGAGGGCCGGTGAGGGAGGGAGCTGAGAAGATTAGTGGGGGACGGGGCTGAGAGAGCGGGATGCTGAGACAAGGTGCTGTGGGACAGTCTACGGGTCCAGCTGAGGCAAGACGCGTGCGTGGTAGTGATGCGTAACCACGTGTTCGTGATTGGAGGTGGGGGGGGGGGCGTTCGTATGGGGCGCACGTACGAACAGCAGCGGACTGACGAACCCACAGAAGTCCGACTTGTTATCAACTGTGTAGGTGTGTGCGTTCCATTCAAGTCGAGGTCCAGGTCATGACCTGAGGTCAGGGTCCCAGGTGGACTGAAGGGGGTCGTCACACCTCGTCCAGGTCAGGTTTCCAGTTAGACCCCCCGGGGGTTACACCCCGTCCGGGTAGACTGAACGTAACATAATTAATTGTTCCAACATTGAGGTCCCCGACCTTAGTAGTCAACACTGTCAGGGAATCCATCCACATTGACTTCTTACTCAAGGTCTTGGGATGGAAGGATTTATCATTTTCTCCTTCAAACTATACCCGGACGCCCTGGCCTAGATCACACCCACCTTAGATAAAGTTCATATTCTTGGACGGTGTCGCTTAGCCAGTCCTGTTGGCCAGGCATTCCAGCCACCCCGTAACGATCTGGTTCTGGTGTTACACCGCTTCCCTCTCGGTGTGAGGGATCCGTTCTCCCCGCATTGTGGGAGAGAGGTCGTGCGAGAGATGGATCCGTTCTCCCGCACTGTGGGAGAGGTTGTGTTAGTCCCGCTCCTCCTCATTTCCCCCATACCGCACTGTGGGTGAGCGTGGGCGCGTGACAACGTCCCAACTGTGGGAAGACCCGTGGGAGAGACGCCACGATGTTTCCCTACGCTCACTGTCACTTGGGAAAGTGTTAGTGCCGACGATGCTCAGCCACCCCCGTCAGGAAGAATGTCTTCCCTACATCCACTGCCAGCTCCTCCTTGCTTCACTACCCTCTACATGTTCCCAAGTCCCTCGTATACTCCTCAGGCGTAATCTGGTGGTGTCCCTACACAGTGGTGGTGGTGGTGGTACCCCTAGGGAGGCGAGGTGTCCCCTTTAGCACCCACGAGGGGTCTGGTGATTCAGGCCCAAGAAGGGCAATAGACCCGCAATGTCTCGCCACAGGAAGGCAGCAAATCGCCCTCGACACACGTCTACCAGGGCCTGACGTAAAGGACGATCCGTCGTCGAGATGTTTGTTTGTGTGTGTGTGTGTGTCTGTGTCTCAGACAGTTGGCCTTCCTGGACCTGACGAGGAAGGTCTTCGCATGTCGTCTCGCGTTTTCTCAGGTTCCCCGTCGCTAAACCCACCTCCCACTCACTGTTCTCGCCCACTTAAATCAGCTACTAAAAGTTAAGAAAGAGTACGTAATTTACGATTCTCTCTCCTCCACTCGCTCCCACGACAGACAGATAACTCACGCGGGAGTTATTGTAGTATTTACTAGTGCACCTTGCTGCTACGGGATTTCACTCTCCTCTGTGTGCAGCAGTAAAATGAGGGTCGTGATTGTGACTGTGAGAGTAGTACGTATCTCTTACCCATGACTTGGCAAGTCTTCTCCTACACTGTTATGATAACCTGTGTCACTCACACCCGGATTATCGTTAGATGGTAGTGACGTTGGGTCATAACACAGCAGTGCCATTGTCACTGTCACTCATTTCATCATAGATCTAGTTACATGTCACAACACAGCTGTCCCCATTTACTTCAGTGAGCCAACAGCACAGCACGCTGCTGTGATATAGTAGGTTGACACACACACACACACACACGCACACACACACGGTCGTAACCCTGTGACAGTGTGACAACGTCTGCAGTCACACCTACTCCCTAACACACCGGACGGTGGGAACCGTCCACGGGAGGGAGACGCCTCCATCAGTTTAAAGTCTTATCTCTCTCTTTTATCTCACTGTTATCTCTCCCCCTCCGTTCATAGTGGCACAGATGGATGAGATATGTGTGCGCACTTTCAAAAGCTCGTATATTCTCTCTCTCTCTCTCTCTCTCTCTCTCTCTCTCTCTCTCTCTCTCAACCTCGTAGATAGTCGTTAAAACAGAAAAGAAACTCGTTCCGCCCACCGCTGCTTTCATTTCACCACCACCAGAATGAAAGCTGTCTTCATTCTTCATTCTTTCTTCTTCTTTTTTTTCCCTTAATGCCACGACGGCAAAAAACTGGACGCCTGATAATTAACAAATTGTGGAGGGGAAGGTCAGCTCAGGCGACGTGATTCTTTCATTATGATTTGCGACACCGCATGAGCGGACACGTGTGAGGATGTGGTCAAGTGTGGTAGTGATACCACTGGGGTGGGGGGGGGGGGGCGCCGGCCAGGTGTAGTGGAGGTGTTGGGGAGGCCAAGTTTGCTGGTGGTGGTGGCGTAGGTGAGGAGGATGAAGATGGGCTGCCCTGTGCCCTGGGGAAAAGGAAGGGAAGTTGAGATCTTTATGTCTTTTGTATGTATATATAATATGTAAGTGTTTAAGTGATTCCTTGTGTGTATATAGTATGTGAGTGTGTATGTGATCTCATATGCATATGGAGAGTGAAGGCTTTACATGCACGAGGATCCGCCTCCATACCTCAAATTTCTCTCATTAATTCTCCAGTGTCTTGCTACTCAATGCACAGTCCCCGCCTGCATTGTTCCACACTTAGGCTCTTCTTTTGTTAATAAATAGTGAGAAAAAGTGTAGGGGACAGGACAGAACCTTGAGGGACACCGCTGTTGATGGAGAAAAGTCGGGAGGCTGATCCATCAACAACCACAGAGACAGATCGGCCGGAGAGGAAGCTAGATATGAAGGAGCAGAGTGCATCACGTCATTACTGGCATATTTCTTACCAGAGTTCCTGTTTGTTATGTCCTCTTGTTTTAAAGACCTGTCTCTCTCCCTAATGTGTATGGGTGGACATCATGGTTGCTCTCCTGTGAATTTACTGGTCATGATTGTGTGGTGATGTATCCTCCACAATCTGTCTAGTGTCAGAGGATGAAGGAATTTCTTCCTCTCTCTCCCTCTTTCCTTCATGATTCGCCTTACTAAGTTCTGGCACCATCGTCGTTTTATTCCGCTGGACCTTTCCTCATCAGGTGTAGTGCGCCTCCTCCTTCAGTGAGGAGGAGGAGGAGGAGGAGGTGTGTTCTCGTCCAGGAACGCGTCTTACAGGCCCTCTAGGGCATCTCTGTGTCTATATACACAAGACTCCGTGTGTATGTGTGTGTTTGAACACTGTTGGTGACAGCAGCAGCAGCTGCTCGGTGTCTCTTCCATCACCTGATGTGTGCCATCGTACGTCATATCTGATACATCATACATCATATCTGATGCATTATACATCATGCATCATATCAGATGCATGAGACGTGCTCTTGTAAGTGGGTAACCTCTGTGGGTGTGAGGGTCATGAACTTACTCTAGTTTATAGGGATATTCTCAAGGTACTTTTTAGTTCCGTATATTTACATGAACTCCCTGTCCACTCTCAGTAGAAACAGGAGGGGTCTCTAAAAACAGGAGAGGTCTGTAGAAACGGGAGAGAGCCGTAGAAACAGGAGAGGGCTGTAGAAACAGGAGAGATCCGTGGCAACAGGAGAGGACTGTAGGATTTTTTAAATTGATGTGTATTAATCTAAGAGGAACATCTGGCTTTGGAAATCTCCTGCAGGTCAGCAACTCCAACACCTGCCGCAACTCGTCAGTCATGCTCAGCTGCATTGAAAGAGAAAAAACTTTCTTTTTTTTTTGTCGTGATGGTTTTATTATCTGGTCTTAATCGTTGAACGCCTGTGACTGCTGTGTATTGCGGCAGTTTTTACGCCCGTGATGGATGTATATTTGCTGCAGTTTATACAGTTTTAAGTTTTGCGTGATGTCTCTCTCTCTCTCTCTCTCTCTCTCTCTCTCTCTCTCTCTCTCTCGCTCTCTCTCTCTCTCG
>JAYMFT010020610.1:0-16438 GCA_038088735.1 Panulirus argus
GGGGGGGGGGGGGGGGGGGGGGGGGGGCGGCTATGAATCTGGGTACATTTAGGGGCGAAGATTTGGTAAGTTTAAAGG
This sequence comes from Panulirus argus, assembly GCA_038088735.1. Classification (NCBI taxonomy): domain Eukaryota; kingdom Metazoa; phylum Arthropoda; class Malacostraca; order Decapoda; family Palinuridae; genus Panulirus; species Panulirus argus. Next base: position 79 of record JAYMFT010020610.1, read on the forward strand.
CAGAGCAGTCCCGATAGTATTGTATGAGCGTGAGACTTGGGCTTTGAACGCAAAAGAAAGGAAGAGGCTGTATGTGTCTATCGGAAATGAAATACTTGAGGACGATATAAGTTGTCAGGCAGGTTGATGGTGTACGAGCGAGGTGTGGTAGTAGGTGCAGTCTCATTCAGAAAGCTGACTAGGCTGTGCTGAAATGATTGGCACATATGGAGACGATAAACGAAGAAAGACGGACTAAGAAAGTCTACGAGGAGTGACTGGAGCGGGGAAGGTGGAAGGGGAATATCGAGAAGATGGAAGGATGGAGTGAAGGTGGCTTTGGGGTATCGGGGCCTGAACATTTAGGAGGATGAGAGGTAAACATGGGGGTTAAACGAATCGTATCAGTGTGGTATATGGGGAGCAAATGAAGCAAAGTAAACTATGAGTATCCTGTGGCTCTCTGCCGTGGATTGTAAGCGCTGGTGTCAGCGGATTATAACTGACACCTGAGGACTGGATATGTGAAAATGAGGCTGTCGTTCGATTATACCAATGACGAGGTTTTGTCAAGAGGCAGGGCCAGCTCATATAAGGAAAATATAGCAACTTAGGCGAGAGGGGAACTTGACAACCACTGTAATACTGCTCACTACATCGCCGTCATTAATACTCCCGATACTCAGGCAGCAGTACTTGAGAGAGAGAGAGAGAGAGAGAGAGAGAGAGAGAGAGAGAGAGAGAGAGTTAACAACATTACCCACGGACAAACTTAGCTAACAAACACACTGTATTAATTTTCCCCGAGTGTGTCACACGGCCCTCTTCCCTTGAGACTGTCCCTGGAAGAAGTCAACGCAAACGAACGAAAGAGAAGCAACAGATTTCCAAAGGTGTTCATTCTTTTCCGTACGTTTTTCCACCATCAAAAATAACGTATAGTCTGTCTTTTCAATCTTCATTTTCTTTTTCCTCTTCCCCTCGTCTCTATCTTCTTTGTTCTTGCTTCCCTCAACATCATCTACACCTTTACCAGTGCTTCCTTTCATCGTTACTCCCACGACAATGGAAATCCTGATTAAAATATCTTAACACTTTCTAATAGGAATACAATACCCAGCGACAATCAGCAATATCATATGATGATGATACTCAATAATGTATTATACATGACAGCAAAAAATGTATAACAAAATATGATGTACTGCAATATGTACCTTCCACATTTCCCTGTGTAAAAATATAATTTTCTTATTTATCTTCCTGACAATGCTAATGGCATACAAAAATACAACATGATAATTGAGAGCCAACGAAAAAGCAAGTTTCCTTTGGCGTGTGCAGTGTGGTTAATTAACACATTTATATCTAGTCTTGTACCACAGTCACTTGCTGAATGTTCGAAGCCACAAGAACAGCACGCCACAGGGCCATATGCACACTGAGACTGTATGTCCGTCTTGGCACAGTTGTCCTCAACACCTGAAGAAAGTGTTGAAGAATTTTCGGGTCGGTGGATGCTGTCGTAGCTTGACGTATTGACGGCCTTAATGAAGACCCTGGCAGTTGATGGCCCGATAACCAAACCAAACCAGACCAATCAACCAACCAACCAAACGCCTGAGTTTCCGGATCTACCACTTCTCTGGTGTTGCCGTTATTTTCAAGTGAAAGCCGCGCTCCCAGGAACCACCTGACGAAGTTCTAGGGGACAGTACGAATACAGGCCACCATCAGATGAATGCAAACACATACTACTTTATATTTTCTGGAAAGCGAACGCAGGAAAAGAATAAAGTCATCGTTATACAATCATGAATCCCAGGCCGAGTAATCTCTATTACCAGTAAGGAATAACATAGTATAACACTGGGGCTCACTTTAGTTTGAAAGACTTTACTGGTACGCATTCGAAATACACAGCACTTAACAATACATTGAAACCTCGTCTAACTCGATGCCAGTTTTAGATCTGTAATGTTGAAGCTTGTAATACCAGCAAGGTTTCTCAAACTTTAACATAATTTAATGTGATTATGATCGTCATTCTCCAACAATCTGAAATTAATTTACTGAGGTTTATAATTCTGTTATAACTAATATAACCAATGTAATTCTATTTTCTATTTACGTTTTATTCAGGGAACTCTATGACTAACGGAATGATCAAATACAGAGGCTAGAGACGCGCAAACGTAGAGATGCAATCCCTTCTCATTCACCCTAGTTTTCGCAAAGGTGTAGTAAACATCCGGAAGACACAGTGATCACTTCATCTCTACAAAGAGGCGGAAAATGAATGAACAATGCATCCCATGGGTAAGGCGAGCGACGCCCTCCTCGGCCATGACTCTTCTAAGATTCTTAATGGAAGTGACGCCCTTCTCAGCAACCATGATTCGTCTGAGATTCTGTTCTTTTTTTATTGTTATTTAAGAAAGTGACGCTCATTTCAGCAACCATAACTCTCCTGATATCCTGAATTTTTTTGGCCCTTCTTTGTGAAAGTGACGTGCGTTTCAGCAACAATGATTCTCCCGAGATTCTGAAATCTGCCCTTTTAATTCTTTATGAAAATCAGGCTCTCTCAGGTTGTACCACGGAGGCAGGAGCGATCATACCTGTTCATATCTGATGAACAAACGTTTCCCAGGGGGCAGATGATGCTGGGGCGCGAATAACGCTAGGGATCATACAGACAGCCCTTGGCCTTACAAGAGACAGGATAGTAGGCCTAGTCTTTCTCATGTGTCTTCCGGTATTCCAGAGGGTCGCTATCCTCGGGAATGCAAAGGACTCCTTCAGGTAGGTCTTGAAGAGGGTTACAGTGACGGCCTTCAGGGAGGCGGCCGTGAAGCTGAGGAACTCGCCCTTCAGTCGAAGAACTAACTATCTCACCGACTCCTGACAACCGGTACGGCAGATGGCAGATCATTCTTCCGTTTTCAGCTTCATCCTGCAGTTAAGTCAGACAGGCATCAGTGAACATCATCTTACCTAGCTAGACATCTGTGAATATTCGAATACTCTGTCATAGTACTCGAATACGAATACGTTGTACGAATCCCATCCCGGCACCAAACTCAACCAAAAGCCTTCAACTCCCAAAACCCATCTCACTCCCCTCCCTCCCACCCTCCCTCCCAGACAACACTCCCGGCAACACTCCAACGAACTGCTTCCAGAATTCTTCAGCTCCGACAACCTGTCCTCCTCCATTTAACAACGGAGAGAAGAATTCACTGCCTTAACTCCAGCCGTCTGGAGCAGAAGACAGTCTGTCAGCCGTATCAGAGCATCTGTGTGAATCTTGTGGATGTATTTCTCCGAGTTTTATTACTCTTAGCAGAATATCATTTGAATATTAAGTGTCGTCCTTTCCGATTTCCGCTATCAGTAACAAATTCACGAACAATAGTAGCAAATTTTCATTGATAACAGTACTTCTTATCACATTACCGCCCCTCCTGACCCCTCTCCCCTCCTCAACCTTCCCCTGGTGTTTCTCCCCCTTCCCTACTTTCCTCTGGTATTTCTCCCCCTCCCCAACCTTCCCCCTGGTATTTCTCCCCCTCCCCAACCTTCCCCCCGGTGTCTCTCCTCCCTCCCTCCCTTACAATTACAGGTTTTTACCCCCTCTAGCCGCTCCAAGGGTGTAATCTCCCCGCACGACCACAGAATAAAGCAGACGGAGGAGACGTGGATCGGTCTCCGGGGCGCCATTGCCGACATCCGGGATGCGACAGCTTAGCCCAGACTGCTGTTGTTACTGGTGGTGGTGGTGGTGGCTGTGGTGGTGGTAGCAGTAGTGGTAGTGCTAGCGGTGGTGGTGGTTGTGGTGGTGATGGAGATGTTCTGGAAGGGAACTGTAGTGTTGATGATGTCGTCAAGGGGTGCCAGGTGACTCCCTATAGTCAGTCAGTCTACCAGTTCTTATATCTACTTCATTCCTTCCTTCCTTCATCTCTAGCTTTGTTGCCGCCTTCTCCAACTGTTCCTGCCTATTCTTCCCCATTCGCTAAATCTTCAAAATATTCCTTCCTTATTTTTCCGCCTGTCACCTGCTTTCAATAAAGTGTCTGTCTCTCGCGCGATTCACTCCCGTCCCACAATCTTTTCATTCTGTTGCCCTCACATAAAACATTTTTTTTTCTCTATATTTCTTTTGCAGACGTTGTTTCAGATTCACACCTCATCCAAAAACTTTTGCTTTTTCTTTCTTTACGAAACGTTTAGCTTTCTCTCATTTGATCTATAGTCTTTTTTATCAACTATGTCGTTTAAGAAATGTAAGTAATCTCAAATGACGCCTTGATGTATATCCCAGCGCAAGCATTAGGTTTTTTGGATTCTTGACCTTCTCTGAATGCATCCAGCTTTCCACCAACATACGTTTAGCTTTAAATCACCAAGCGTTTAGCTTTCCACCACCATACGTTTAGCTTTAAGTCACCAAGCGTTTAGCTTTTCCCAACCACACGTTTAGCTTTCAGTCACTAAGCGTTTAGCTTTCACCACCATACGTTTAGCTTTCCACCACCATACGTTCAGCTTAAATCACCAAGCGTTTAGCTTTCTTTTTCTGGTATAGACTTCGTTCTCCCTCTCACACGTAAGCCTAGTTCTTTTTTACTGCAAATTTTTTATCTCAAACGCCCAGATTTGTCATTTCTTAGTGTCTCGGGATCAAGAACTTAACTTTCTTGACCAACGGCATGATCCACACAGTAAAAACTGATTACCGATATGGCGTCAGTTGGCTTCTCTTGACCACCTGGGACTCCTATATATATCATCTTTGACCCTTAGAAGTGGCCATTATAATTCAAATGGGATGTTCAGAGGCAGAGGGCAGATCGTAAATAATAATCAACGTTTTCTTTACAGAATATAATTAGGCTCTCGGTACACAGCTGTGGCAAAGGGTACTCCCGCTACCTGTGGTATCATCATTGCTCTGCTTTTTGTCTGATCTGTGCTGCTGACGAGCGTTGAAGAAATCATGGATGGAGCACCGGGACTTCAGATGGCAATTACTATTTAGGGAAAGAAAAGTAAAATGGAAATACAATCCCATAATTCGTACCTTAACACAAGGATGAATTACACCCTACTTAGGGCAGTGATAAAGAATGTATATCTTTTTTTTTTTTATCTAGAAAGAATCTCTGTATTGACGTGGCGTCCTTGAGTTTTTGCTTTGCGCAGTGTTACAGGGTAGTTGAGATAAGGGTAGGGGGTAGGGGAAAGGCCATAGCAAAAGATGAATCTCTGTGACTGAGAAGGGTAACTGAGACGTGAGACCGAGACGTGTGGCTGGGACGGGGGCGTTTGACACAGAGAGTGTTCCTGGTGCTTTCTTGTGGCATGAGTGTGGTGTACCGTTTCTACCGCCGGGCTTGGGTACTCTCCTGCAGTGGTACATTCAACTGAGTACTAAAAGAAGGATAAAACATCTGTATATTCCATTCAGCGTAGGGTGCATTCCTGTGTTTCTATATGGGGTTGAGTGTTGGGGATCTGACCTGAAGCTAAGCTTTCGTTCAACGTGTGTTCAATTTTGAGCGTAGTATCATATGTTGTAACTCATTTCCTCGTTCTCTCTATCTCACACACAACACACAACTCACACGACTCATTCTTCGTAACAGTAGGTTTTCTTGGGGCGAGCGCTACGCGCTAACCAGGCCTTTCAGCAATATATTGCCGTCAGTACTCGTAAATAAGCTCTCTCTCTCTCTCTCTCTCTCTCTCTCTCTCTCTATCTCTCTTTCTCAAATTTTGTTTTTCGTCCTCCGACGGAATTACTTTTTCCATCCTTCATCTTTTCTTTTTTTTTTTCCCCCCCCCCCCCCGTGCCCTCGCCTGTCCTTCTCCTTCCCCTCCCCCCCCCCCCCCCGTGGTGTTTCATATTTCCTTTTCCACCTCTGCTCTCTCGCTTTTGACTCTGGTTCTGTAACTCATCCTTTCCTTCTCTTTCCTTTTTCTCCCCAGAGTAACTTCCTGCCCGTTTTCTTTTCTTCTCCTCCGCTTTGCTTCTCCATCTTACGCTCCTCATCTTCCCAGTCTCTAATTTCCTACTCTATTTTCTCTTTCTACGTCTTCTCTTTGTTACCTCTTACCCTTTCATCTCATGTCCTCTCTCCCCTTTGTCTTCGCCTCACGACGAACGTCCTTCCCTTATAAACACTTCTCATTAACGCGAGCATCCCCTCAGCACGACCTCCCGTCAGAACACACCCAGAAATTACGAATAGGTTTGAGTCCATGGAACCCTCTCTCCTCACTCAACACTCTACACCTCCCCCCCCCCCCGGCCTTCCCTCGTCACCACTACAGTGACCCAGACCTCCAAAAGGGCATGTTGAGAGACCTGGCAAGACCTGGGAGCTCTAGTAATGACCATTATGGTCACCCTAAGCCCGAGACACACCAGTACAGACACAGAAAACTTGTACCGGGCTGTGGGGTACTGTTAAGCGCCAGCACACGTTATAAGTTACGGAACTGTATATCAACAGAAAACTGTGAATGAACCCCCCGAGGATCTGCAAGTGGCAGCACTAGAACTCTGGCCCTGACGGACAAGCGCACGAGAATATTACACGACTGAGTGACGCAAGATCATTCATTTCGCTCCTGAGGGCCCCAGGCATCGACAACTCCCCTGCTACTGAAGCTCAGTGTATCCGACGTCTCTTACGCCCCGAGGACCACCCGAAACCGCGTTAACTTGTAACAAGAGTCTTCTGTTTTACTGTGTATCCTGTGAATCATAAACCTCGTACCTGATGTACTCTGAGCTCTCCCGCATTATAATCAGCGTCAGTACATTACGTATTTCGACCTTCCTTTGTACTGTCCTCAATTTCATAATATATATATATTCTGCATGCTATCGACCTTGCGTCTTAATGTATATTGACACTCTTTTTTTATGTTGAAGGCTCCAGTCCCGGACAAAAGTCCACATCAAGGCCGGGCTCTAAATGAAATATAGAGAGAATTAACAAAGGCAAAAGGAAAAGACAGGGAAAGTATTTACGAATTTTTGAGAGAGTGAGAGAACTGTCTTCTGAAATGAGCCAGGTCATATTACTGGAAAGACATGAGAAAGTAGAGAGCTACGGTATACAAGGGTACCCTGGCCTTTCTTCGTATCATTACTATTGTCATTTAAATTCTCTCTCTTCTTCTCACCACCTAAAAAATTTTGAAGGCCAAGGACCTGAGTTCTGAGGTCTGAGGACCTCGTATCCCCTCCCGTGTGTGGGTACCGTACCCGCTATCCGCTCTATCCTGAGCTCCACCTGTCCACTGTCATTTACTCCTCACCCACAGTATCACAGCAACACTTTGCCCACAAGCATTCTGACAAATAAAGCTTTCTTAACTAACACTAATTCTCATTACTGATTTAGATCTGTCTTTCTACATTTTCCTTTTTTTACTCTCACTTCTTCCTTTATCATTTCTCTCCCACGTCTCTTAATTCGCATTCTGTTTCATCACCTACTGTCTGTTTTCTAAATAATTACAAAGACTCGTTTTTAAAACAGGTGAATTATCTGTTTTAACTTTTTGCCTCATCCCGAAAACGGTTATCACATTTCATCGTTTATTCTCTTTCGTCCCTTTTGCATTTGCATTTCATTTTCTTCTTTCCGTCCTTTGATTCTTTTTCTCTCCCTCTTTCATACGGACTCAGTGTGCATGATATGTTGACATAGCTTGCTGACATACTTTTACTTAAGTTTTCCTTATTTCAAGGACAGCAATATATATATATATATATTTATTCTTGCTCGCCATTTCCCGCGTTAGGGAGGTAGCGCCAGGAAAAGACGAAGAAAGACCGCATCCGCTCACGTCCTTTCTCTGACTTTAAGTGCAACGCACCGAAACCACAGCTCCCTCTCCACAACCACGTCCCACAAACCTTTCTTTGGTTTACCCCGGCTGCTTCATATACCGTGATTCAGTCCACTGACAGCACGTCGACCCCTGTATACCACATCGTTCCAATTTACTCTATAGCTCGCATGACTCTCACCCCCTGCATGTTCAGGCTCCAATCACTCAAAATCTTTTTCCACTCCATCCTTCCACCTCCAATTTGGTCTCCCGCTTCTCCTTGTCCCTTTACCTCTGACACACATAGCACTTTGTCAACCTTTCCTCGCTCATACGTTCCATATTTTCAAACCATTTCAACACACCCTCTTCCGCTCTCTCAACCACACTCTTTTTATTTCCACATCTCTCTTGCTCTTTTATTACTCACTCGATTAAATCACCTCACACCACATATTGTCCTCAAACATTCCATTTGCAATACGTCCACCATCGTCCGCAAATCAAGCCATCCATAGCCCACGTTTCGCAAACATATAGCTGTGATGGAAATACTATACCTTTAGACATACTCATTTTTGCCCACCCAGACCACGATTTCTCTTTCATTACTTTCTTCAGTGCTACCAGAACCATTGCCCCCACACCTATACTATGACTCACTTTCGCTTCCATGGTTCCATTCACTGCCAAATCCACTCCCAAATATCTAAAACAATTCACTTCCTCCAATTTTTCTCCAATCAAACTCTCATCCCAACTAACCTGACCTTCAACAATGCTGAACCTAATGACCTTACTGTTATTCACATTTACTCTCAACTTTCTCCTTTCACACACTTTTCCAAACTCAGTCTTACTTGAATCTGCCACCAGTGCTGTATCATCAGCAAACGACTTACTTACTTTCCAGGCCCATTTCATCTTCTACAGACTCCATGCTCGCCCCTCTCGCCAAGACTCTCACCTTTACCTCCCTCACCCCATCCATTAACCAATTAAACAGACATGGAGACATTACAAACCCCTGCCACAGACTTATCTTCATTTGAAACAACTCACTCTTCTCTCTTCCCACACGAACACATACCTTACACCCTTGATAAAAACTTCTCACGGCTTCTAGCAGTTTACACCCCCGCACCAAGTATTCTTAAGACCTTCCAAAAAGCCTCACTATCAACGCTATCATATGCATTCTCCAGATCCATAAATGCTGCATACAAATCCATCTGTTTTTCTAAGTATTTCTCACATACATTCTTCAAAGCGAACACCTGATCCACGCATTCTCTACCACTTCTAAAACCACACTGCTCCTCCCCAATCTGATTCTCTGTACATGCCTTCACTCTCTCAGTCAGTACCCTCCCATACAGTTTTCTAGGTATACTCAACAAAATTATACCTCTGTAGTTGGAATACTCTCCTTTATCCCAAATGCCTGTGTACAATGGCATTTTACATGCATTCTGCTAATCCTCAGGCACTTCACCGTGATCCATACATACACTGAAAATCCTAACCTACCAATTATCAACACAGTCACCCCCCCTTTTTTAATAAATTCAATTACAATACCATCCACTCCAGTCGCCCTGCCACATTTCATCCTCCGCAATGTTTTCGCCACCAGTTAACCAAACCACTCTCCACGATTCACTCATTTCGCTTTCTACCCCAACTAAAATTATCCCCTGCATCTGACACCCTTTCATCAAACACATTCATCAATCCTTTAGAATGCTCACTCCGTCTCCTCCTCACTTCATCACTTCCTGTTACCACATCCCCATCTGCCCCCTTCACCGATGTTCCCATTTGTTTTTTTGTTTTTCTCACACTATTAACCCCCTTCTAAAACATCTTACTCTCCTTGAAGTTTACTGATACTCGCTGATCCCAACTCTTACTTGTCCTCTTTTTCAATCCCTGCACCTTCCTCTTGATTTCCTGCCGCTTTCTCTCATATCGCCCACAATCATCTGCATTCCATCCCTGTAAATACCGTTCATATACCTCTCTTTTCTTCTTCACTAGCAGCTTTACTTCGTCATCACTCACTACCCTTCCTAATCTGCCCACCTTCCACCTCTGTCATGCCACATGCCATTACTGCTTCCCTTAATACATCCCACTGCTCACCCACTACCCTCACTTCACTTGCTCTCACCTTTTGCCATTCTAAACTCAGTCTCTCCTGGAACTTCTTCACACAATTCTCTTTTCCAAGCTCACTTACTCCCACCACTCTCATCTCACCCATGATGTTCCGGAACTCTTCCGGAAACTCTACAAATCTTCACTCTATCCTTCACGAGATAGTGATCAAACATCCTACCAGCTGCTCCTCTTAACCCATTCACATCCAAAAGTCTCTCTTTTCCATGCCTATCCATTGGAATGTATTCCAATAATGCCCGCTGACCGTCTTTCCTATTTGCATACATATACTTGAGTATGTCCCTCTTTTTAAACCAGGTATTCCCTATCGCATATCCGTTTTCAGCACACAACTCCATAATCTGTTTACTATTTCCTTTCACTCTACTGACTACCTCATATCCCCCTTAATTATACCCTCAACTGCCACATTATTCACCTTCGCAGTTACATCACCCATCACTAATACCCGGTCTCGTGCACCAAAACTGCTGACACACTCACTCAGCTGCTCCCAAAACACTTGCCTCTCATGATTTTTGTACTCATGGCCAGGTGCATATGCACTAATAATCACCCATCTCTCACCATCCAATTTCATTTTCACCCTCATTTGGCAGTGACACTAACACAAGACAGGAAAGTTATCGGTTACAGTCCGAGAGGCGAAGGATCTTCCCTAAATGGAACTAGAAGATGCTTCTTTATTCCTTTCATCTGCTGTCTGTTAAATTGAAAACTTGGAGTTTATTAATGAATAATGCATGAGTATCAGAGTCTGTTTATGAGAGCAAACTACTTATGATTTTATCAAAGTAAAAACCACAACACCGAAGGAATATTTGGAAAATCCGGGAGAATTCTGATCCCCAGTTTTCAGAACAAAAACTTTGCCGTTGCACTTCAGTGGAATCATTTCATTCGTATGTTTTGTGAGGTCTCGTTATCGTTCCTGCATTCCATTCTCTATAAGAGTTCGTTCGACGAATAGGACGGCCTCAGCAGCCTTATTTGACTTCCAGTCTGATTCAGTTATACACGTTTCAAATCTAAATTCATATCTCTTGAACATTTATTATCGTCATTTATGCCATAAAGCTTAGTAATTAGTACACACACAAGGCTTTGCAATTAGTGTACACACAAAGCTTGCAATTAGTGCACACACAAAGCTTGCAATTAGTGCACACACAAAGCTTGCAATTAGTACGCATCAGTCTCATAATTCTCTCATGAGCAAACAGTTATGGTCTTTATAATTAGTATATTGTTGTTTACCTGATCACATAATTCAGCAAAACTATTAGACTTTAATTTTCTTATCGTTATCTTTCTCAACAATATGATATTTTGTACAGGAAAACTTATCCCTATAGTTTTCCAAATTTTGTGGAAGTACTTCTCAAAACGAGTATCATCAAAGTAGAAAATTTCACTCTTTTTTTATTTCAGTTAAAACAAAATTATATCAAAGATATAGATTAAATTATATGAAACGAAGAACTTGTAAAAGAAATAGAAAAAAAAAAGATATAATCAACCCCAACAAAACAGATGGAGAAACATTGATCATTTTGAATTCCATCGAACCCGAGATACTTTTTTCATTGAGTGTATAGCTAGAATAAATGAAGGTTTGAAACTGCAGAATATAGAGCAGATTTAAACTCTATCAAATAAAGAAACATTTACTACACCTGTTGGGTTTGTTGTCTTTATATAATTGTGTGACAGCAGTGCTATCTGAGGCGTATTATAATTATTTTGATATAATTTGTCACAGCTGTGCTGTCTGAAACGTACTTTCTCGCACACTACAAAATCATAAAAATATCATCAAAATGAGAATTATAACGCACAGAAAACGAGTGTCCCACAGTACGGAGAAAATTACGATTTCTTACAATCTTAACGGTGCAAAGAAAACGAGCGTCCCAGAAGTTAAGGCTGGAAAAAGGGTGGAGTGTGCCGTCTGAAGACAAGAGCCCGCGTCAGGCTTCGGCCTGGAAAATCCCGAAGAAAGTTAAGGTTGTAAAGAAAACGTCAACTTTTTGCGATGCTGTTGATACAAAGAGAACGACAATTTCTGGGAATCCTGGCGGTAATTAAGAAATTGAAGCTTTCTGGGAATTCTTCGGGGTGCAAAGAAAACGGCAGCTTCTCGAAACCATCGCAGTTCAAAGGCACATCTGTCTTGCTCTCCGTATGAATTAAGACCTTCGGTTATCCTTCTCTGGTGCTTTATGGTCTTTGTTGAAAGACCTTCGTCATGGCAGAGAATGGGAAAGAGACTTTTCACGAGGTTCAGGCGATCCAGCCTTCCAAAATCAGGAATGATCTCTGTGGGTACAAACGTAGATGAGTAAGAGAAAACCACACATGCACAGTGATATGAGTAAGTCTTTCTGCTTAAGAGTTTCATTCTGTATCTTATTATTGGGTTATAGCCAGAAATCTCTATTATTTCTTTAGGGTTATACTAAGATATCTTGAATCTCTCTAAGATTACAGTAAGACGTCTATCATTTCTATTGGCTTATAGTAAGATATCTACCATCTTTTTAGGGTCATAGTAAGATATCTTACATTTCTTTTGGGTTGTAGTAAGATCTAACATCTCTTATGAGTTACAGCAAGAAATCCATCATCTCTTTTGGGCTACAGTAAGAAACCCATGAACTCTTTTGAGTTATATAGTATACCTCTTATATTTTCAAGATTTCAGTAAGATATCAGTCATCTCCTTAGGGTTGTATTATCTATCATTACTTTCAGGAAAGGTTATTCATTTTTCTACAGTAATCTCAAAGGATGCGAGAGCTTGAAGCCAAGACAGTGCGAAGTAATCTAGGATTCAATAAAGCATCAATGATAAAATGCTGTGCGTTTTAATCTTATCATCCTCGTCTTAAGTTTTCACCCAAATCCACCAGCAAGTTCGATGGACTAGTGAAAGGTCAGACCACCAGCAGGAGGCAAACATTTGCAGGGGTACAAACCACCGGCAGGAAGCAAACTCTTGCAGGGTACGGACCACCGGCAGGAGGCAAACACTTGCAGGGTACGGACCACCGGCAGGAGGCAAACACCTGCAGCGTACACACCACCACCAACACCGGAAGGCAAACACCTGCAGCGCACAACTTGTCAACGAACACAAAAATTCTGAGCGTATACCCGCAGGAACCCCGCTCTCTGAGAGTTATTAGAATCATGAACCAGCAAAGAGAAATAGCCAGAAACTTATGATCTGTGCTCGGCCCTGGAGGGACTTGGCCCACTGTTACTTTATGTAAGCCGTCAGCTGGTTGGCAAGATACTGAAGGGACGTTGAGAGATAACTATATTTATCTTTTCCTGCATTCGGATCACAGGTTAATATAGTCTGTACAACAGCTTCGTAACTGTTCAGAAAAAAGATTAATGGACTCTGACACATTAGTCCCCCCACACCCGGTAAGCTTAGCCGTACCGCAGATAAAGCTGTGGAATAAAGCTGCTGGCTTGGTAAAGATTTAAAACAGCTTCCTGACACGGGTAGTATAACAAACACTTGTCTATTCCCGGTGATGGATTTCAAAGGAACTGCGTGTGGGGAAGTCATTTTAAGACCCGTGATTGAATTCTCAGTATTAGTGATCTAGGGGAGTCATTCCTCGGACCACTAATTCTATAGAGGAAATCCATCCCCTGTTCTATAGCACTAACTATATACATTTCTATATCTCATATTTGTTCGGCATATCCCGCGTTTGCGAGGCAGAACCAGGAACAGACGAAGAAATGGCCTCAGTCTCTCATATCCATTATCTAGCTGTTCTGTGCAATGCACCTAAACCACAGCCAGGTCCAAAAGACTTGTGCTTGGTTTACCGTGGCCGTTTCATATGCCTTGGTTCTGTCTTCCGTCAGCACGTCATCTCCGGTATAACGCATCGCCCCAGTTCACTCTATTTCGAGCACGCCTGACATCCTCCTGCATGTTCACGTCCCGTGCATTCAAATCCTATGCTATCGTATATCTTCTCCAGCCAAATTTTTTGCAACCACATCCCTCACCATCCTATCTATAACTAAATTGATTAACCATGGTGACATCACAATCTCCGGCCGCAGACACACGCACTCACCTGGAACTAGTCACACGCGCACCTTAAGTTCTTGACAAAAAGTCCTCACTGCTTTTAATAGCTTTCCTCCCATATCTTCAATTCGTAACACTTCTCACAAAGCCTCTCTATCAACCGCATTACATGCCTTCTCCAGATCCATAAATGCCATTCACAAATCCTTCTGTTTCTCTGAGTAATTCTTACACACATTCTTCAAAGCAGACACCTGATCCACACATCTACCACTCCTAAAACCACATTGTTCCTCCCCAGTCTGATACTCTGTACATGCCGTCACCCACTCAATCAATACCCCCCCATGCAACTTACTAGGTACGCTAAACATACATACACCTCTGTAATTCTAACATTCACCTTTGTCTCCCTTGTCTTTATACAGTGGCACTATGGATGCATTCCGCCAATTCTCAGGCACCTCACCATAATCAAAACATGCATTAAAAATCATAAGTCACCCGTCAACAACACAATCACCCCCTTTCTTAATTAATTCGGCTGCAATGCCATCCACTCAAGCCGCCTTGCCACATTTCATTTTCTGCAGGAATTTCACCGCCTCTTCTCTTTTCACCAAACCACCTGCAGTGACTCTTTTACTTTGCTTACCAGCGTGACCCAATCATCCCACATGTGCCACCCAGTCATCAAACACGTTCAACAATCCTTCACAGTTCTCATTTCATCTCCTCTTCACCTCATCTCTGCTTGTTACCACTTCCCCATCTGCCCCATCACCGATGTTCCAATTTATTCTCTTTTCCTCACACTATTGACCTCCTTCCAAAGCATTTTCTTATTCTCCCTTAAGTTTGCTGATACTTGCTTACCCCAACTCTCATTTGCCCTCTTTTCAGACCCGGTGTCTTTCTCTGAACTGCCCGCTCATTTCTCTTGAACAGCTCCCAGTCATTCGCACTCTTTCTTTGTCAGTTACGCCCATACACCTATCTTTTCTCTGTCATTAGCAGCTTAAACTCGTTCTTCTACCACTCACTACACTTTCTCACAAACCTACATCTTACCTTCCGCATTACACACACTTTTCCCATATATCAACAGTGCTTCTCTAAATACCTTCCATTTCTCACCATTTCCCTACCTTTATTTATCATTTCTCGTTCTACCCTTAATATCTCCTCATATCTTTTCAAACAAGCCTATTTTCCATGCTCATCTACTTTCACAATCCTCCTCCGACCCTTTTCATATCCTCTTTCCCAAAACCTCTACAAGTCTTCACCCTTGCCTCCAACAAGTGATCATCAGACATCCCACCAGTTGCCGCTCTCAACACATTCACATCCAAGAGTCTCTCTTCCACACACTTATCAATTACGTAATCCAATGATGTCCCGCTTCCCATCTTTCCTACTCACCCACTTATACATAAGCAGGACCTTCTTTTTAAACCTGTTATTCCCAGTCACCAGTCCCTCTTCAACACAACTCCACAAGTTCTATTCTCATCACTGAATACCCCTTATTCCACCCAGTTGTACCCTTAACTGCCATATCATCCACTTTCGAATTAAAGTCACCCATCACTCTCACTCGACCCCTCGCATCAAAGATGCTGCCTCAACTCACACAGCTCCTTCCAAAACACCCGTCTCTCTTCCCCACTCCTCTCGTTACCAGCTGAATAACCAGTAACGATCACCCACCTCTCTAAACCCACTTTCATATCTACTCACATCAATGTGGGGCTCACCTCCTCACACTCTTTCACACATTCCCAAAACTCCTTCAGGAGAGGTGCTACCTATTTCTCAGCTCTCGCCCCCACACTATCTCCTGACTTTACTCCTGAGACATTTCCAAACTATTCTTCTTCTTCCTTCCCCTTGAGCTTTGTTTTACTCAAAGCTAAAAAAATCCAAGATCGTATTCTAAAACATTCTACCTGTCTCGCTTCTTCTCAACTTGTGTCCACATACAATCGGACGCTCCGGCCTGAGCCTTCGAGGAGGATGAGCACTCTTTGCATGGCTCCTGTTCCAATTCTCAGAAGCAAAAATACAAGAGGGGAAGTATACACGAAGGGAAGGGTTTCCATCCCATCGCTCCGGCCCCTCTAAGTAGCCATCCAAGACACGCAGGGAAAACGTAGGATGTACTCTTTCCCCCCAGTCCCTTAAAGGAATAAATAAAAATGAAATTATATATATATATATATATATATATATATATATATATATATATATATATATATATATATATATATATATATA